>PVKE010007258.1:0-51331 GCA_004027555.1 Craseonycteris thonglongyai | reverse complement strand
AAGACGACCGGGCGTATAAGACGACCCCCTAATTTTACAGTTAAAACATAGGTTTAGGCCTATATTCGCTGTATAAGACTACCCCCCACTTCTGAGGCTGTAGTCTTATACAGTGAATATAGGCCTAAACCTATGTTTTAACTGTAAAATTAGGGGGTCGTCTTATACGCCCGGTCGTCTTATACGCCGGAAAATACGGTATATAACTGAATAGCAACATATAAAGGATAAGAAAGTTAGGATTAAAATTATTGGTCTACACTGGGAGTTAATGTAAGAAATGGCTGAAAGGAACTACACCTCTGTCTGATTCATAAATTGGGGACAGACCCCGTCAGTGTCTAATTTGAAAAAATTTCCCAGGTGATCTGGTATAGCCCTAATGAAAAGGTATTTCTATACGAATTGATGTTTCCAGAATTTGCTTAATGATAAGAGTGGTCTGGATTGCTTATTTAAACTATCGGTTGCCAGGACCTTCATCTGGAGAATCTGAAACA
This sequence comes from Craseonycteris thonglongyai, assembly GCA_004027555.1. Taxonomy (NCBI): domain Eukaryota; kingdom Metazoa; phylum Chordata; class Mammalia; order Chiroptera; family Craseonycteridae; genus Craseonycteris; species Craseonycteris thonglongyai. The sequence continues at coordinate 50,831 of PVKE010007258.1, read as the reverse complement.
AGTAAATTTGGAGGTTTGGAAGGGGAGTGTGTTTTCTCATTAGACAAGTTTCAGAAATAATGCACTAAATCAAGCTTGTCCAACCTGTGGCCCAGGACAACTTTGAATGCAGCCCAATACAAATTTGTAAATTTTCTTAAAACATTATGAGAATGTTGTTGTTTTTTTTTAGCTCATCAGCTATTGCTAGTGTTAATTACTTTATGTGTGACAGCAATTCTTCTTCTTCCAAGTGTGATCCAGGGAAGCCAAAAGATTGAACACTCCTGCTCTAAACTAATATTTTATGACAGTGTCCTGTAAGAAACACTGCTAGAAAATAATTGTTTTGTCAGTCCTCACCAATGAGATTCCCTGAAGATTCCCGAAAACAAATTAGCATAATAAAAGCTCATAGAAATCTTACTGGTAGCAAAAAAAATTCTTTAATTGTTCGACTTACACATTTTTTTCTTTCCATAAGAAAATGTGACTTGATTTGTTTATGGAGGGGTTCAGAATAGGCCTCCCCAAGATGGGGATGTGGATTATTTGGCATGTGGATTATTTAAAAATGGAGGCAACTGAAACCCTGTGGGCTTGAGAAACTTTTACCTCTCCCTTAAAAAATTTAACTTTGGGGGTCTTGCCCATCATAAGAGTTCCTACTAGAAATACGTTTTTATGAGCTACCTACATGACCGGGCAAACCTCTAATTACTGAAAACTTGCTCTTCTTATCATCCTGTGAATTACCCTCCTCCTCACTAAAGCTTTCAGACCCTTTATTTCATTCCTCTGTTCAGGATGTTATACATGCCTCACTTTACCTTTTTGGCTCTGAACCTCTCGTGTATATAGAGTTCCCATCAGTACGCATGTAACTAAATTTGGTTATTTGCTCTTGTTAATCTGTCGCATGTCGATTTAATTATTAGAGCAGCCAAAAAATCTAGAAGGGTAGAGGAAAATTCCTCCTCCCTAACACTTATCAAAAGGGAAGCATAAAATAAAGCTAAACTGAGACAGATACAATGTCACCTGTCCAATCAGCAAAAACTGGCTTGACAACATTTATACTCTGAAACACATTTTCTCATCTGACTACTTCTTAATATTTTTGATAAATTAATGTTCTCAAATCTGTACTTTGGAAAATAATTTTAGTTCCTCATAAGTATATGTGGAATCCTATCTAACTAAAGCTGCAGCTAGCATATGTAGTCTCATTGTACAAATTAGAAAATGACATTCCATTAGGGTGGAGAATTGAAATAAAAAATTGTTAGTGAGGCTGGCTTCTCTAAGCACTTGAATTACAAAAAGATACTCTTTCTAATGACCTCATTTCTCTGAACATAGTTGGGGGTTACTTAGGGTAGGCTGATTGGATAAATTTCCATAAGTTTTTGAATTTGAGATCAGAGAAAATGTTAGTCATTTTTCCCCCTGTTCAATGAAGCTGAGATTTATAAAACTCAGAGAGTGCCAAAGCTTATGTATCCCTCCATGTAAAGAAGAGAAGTTTGCAATAAAAGGAAATAAGGCTAAATAGACCAAGAAAAATATGGGAGTGAGTGTTGGGGGGGGGGGGGATGAGAGAAAAAAAGAGAAAGAGAGAGAGAGAGTTTGGAAATATTTAATTCTTGGTTTCAAATCTTCCTGAGGCCCAGATGCATGACTGCTTTTTCTGCTGTTTGAACATTCAAAGCCTCTTTAAAATCAACAGACTAATCCATATGGCCTTGTGTGGATGGTCCCTTAATTTGGGCTTGAATCATTCTACATAGGTTACATCATGGTCTGGTAACAAAGAACTCCCAGTGGCAATGTCCTCTAAATCTTTTTTTTTTTTTTCTTTCCTTCCTTCCTTCCTTCCTTCCTTCCTTCCTTCCTTTCTTTCTTTCCTTTCTTTTCTTCTTCTCTCTCACATTACATGACAATCAATGATTGGCAGGGAGTGTCCTGCTTATCACAGCCATTTGGGACCTGGAGAAAATGATATAGCCAGTTGTCACGCCAGCGGGAAGAGAGAGAGCTTTGGAGGGTCTCAAGCTAGAGTTTAAATGAAACTCTAAAATCAAGCCAGAAAGTGACACACATCATTTCCATCCACAACTCCTCATCCAGAACTGGTAATATGACCGCAACCAACCACAAGAGGCCAGAGAATACAGTCTGACCATATGTGCAGAAAGGGAGAAAATGGGAAATAACACATTAGCAACTAGGTTTGTAATTAATATAGAAGTAAAGGTTTTCTTTTGCCAAGGTAAATTAAAGAAAGGGCAAAGGTGCTTGGAATCAGTTGCAGTGCTCATGTGCAGTACGTTTCATTGTAATTCTATATTTCTCTGTTGTGCAGCTGGAATTGTGACATTTTGGCTTGATAGTCACTTAGAATTACAAAGAAGTGGGGCAGGGTTCTTGGAGGTGCTCAAATAGCAACATAAAATGTAGTAATAAAAAGATTGTTTAGGTTGGAGATTCTGAAGAAACCCAGATTCTAGGCATTGATGCTGTGTATTTTCATTGCCTGGGTCTAACTATAGCAAGGGAGGGGATTTGCAAAACAAAATCCTGAGATAGCGGTGGGTTAGTAGTGTGATGGCTTTCCAAATGTCATCAAGAACAAGGCCCCTCTCTGTCTTCATGCTTGCTTATCCTTTAGGTCTGGGCATCGCATCACATGTCAGGCAGAAATATGGGCCAAAGAGGCAGTCAGCTGAGTTTTCCATTTTCAAACATCTTTCATAAAAGTTCAGAAGATGCGACTTACATTTCATTGGCCAAAACTTAGCCACAACAGAAACAGGAAAACAGAAAAGTTTTCCAGGCTCTTTAAATCTAAATCTCCTTTTCTTCCACAAATGTCTATATGTAATCATCGGAAATCTGCATTCCAATTGGGAAAGTGAGGGCAAGGACATTTTATTTAAGACACTTTTTTGTTGTTGTTGTTTTTGTTTTTGACAGAGAGAGAGAGAGAGAGAGAGAGAGAGAGAGAGAGAGAGATACAGAGACAGAGAGAGAACTGAACTGGGGGCAATCCCCAGTTCAGCACATAGGTCCGCATGGGCCGGGATTTGATCCTCGGTCCTCGGCTCTGCAAAGTGAGAGCTTAACCCATTGAGCCATCCCAGCTTCCCAAGGACATTTTATTTAAAAACACAATTTATCTGCGGGGAACGAAAGACCTGAATGTCCTTGAAGAAAATCAATAGGTAGTGTTGATCTTTCAGATGCTCCAATGAGGTATTTTCAACATCTGGTAATACTGTACATGGAATTTACTCACTTGATTCCATTATTGGAACACAGGGGTATTAAAAAATAAGTAAAATTTGAGTTGTAAAACAAAATGCAATGTATGATTTCTTAGTTTAGTAAATTTTATAATTTTAGAGAAAACTGAATTAACATTGAATGGGTTTCTGGGCAATAGCAAAGAGATTTAGTGAAAATCCTTGGTTGTTTAACTTTGTCTTTTTTTTTTTAAGATTTATTTTATTGTTTTTGACAGAGAGACAGAGAGGAGGGGGAGGGCCTAGAGCAGTCTCCATAGTTGTACATCATCAGTTTTTGCCATGGTTTTATTCCACACAGGTGGGTGAGCTGCACAGGGCAGGAAATGGTCTGGGGGCCTCCCTTATGGGAGGCATGCCCCCTTGAGCCAGAGGACAAACTGGGGACAGGATAGAACCAAGCTGGGGGCCTCCCGCATGGGAAGCACACCGCAGTTCAGCATATAGGTCCACACGGCCCGGGATTGGGACTCACTCCTTGGTCTCCAGGGCTGCAAAGTGAGCACTTAACCCACTGAGCCATTTTGGCTTCCTCCCTTAGTTGTTAAATCACCTGCTATAGATTGCATTATCTTTCCATGGTTCATCCTTCCTTCATCAATCATGTTCTGGTTCAGTGTGGATGATGTACGGTATACCATCATGCAATATGGCTTGGACATATGAGAAGTGACCATATGCCAGTTCCATTCACAGCTGATAGTAGGTATCCTTTGTTTCTGCTAATCACTCTTTTGTCCCCACCATACAACAAAATAGCAGCATGCCTAAATAGTGGCTGTTCTTTAGCCTGGGTCCCAGAATGTAAGACAAGGGAAAAGAACTAAACCAAGTCCAGCCATGTTCAGACAAGCCCTACTAAACTACATTTAATGTGCAGTCTGTACTTAATTGTTGCAAACCACTAAGATTTAGGAGTTGTTTAACCCCGTGGCATACGAACTAAATGAAATTCTCTGAGCAAAACGTCTATTCATTTTTCAACTTAACATTTGCATGTGCACTACTCAGTACTGGATTCAAATAACTTGTAAACTTTGATTCCAAATTTGGCACGTTTGGTAGCTATAAATTGCATGTATCCCAGCTGTCCTCCGAATCTCATCAGTGACTAGTCTAGGAAGACATTTCATCAGAGCATATAATTGTTCAAAGTTATTGTTCAAATACCGTAGTCAACTACATTTCGCACTATTCATATTCTGTCTTTTTTTTATATACTGTTCATTACGCACAAAGTAAAAAAAAAATGTTATGTAGTCAAAAACAAGAAATGTTTTTGAGGCAGTTTTTGAAAATATTGGTGCCTCTCATGTTGCTCTTTTTGACCCGTACATATTTATTTTCGATTCTTGTAACATTATGATACATAACAAAACATATGCTTTCATTTCACCACTGGCTACTGGAAACCATTCCTCTCCCTATTTTGAGCTCTGATCCTTTACCTTTTCATTTGCGTATCTATTTGTTTCTATGGTTATCAATTCAAAAATATCACCACTTAACACTTGTTTCAAAACAGAAAGAGGTATAGTATTTGCTCCTACTCTTCACAAAACTGAAGTGTTTATTCCAGCAATTTAGGTAAATGGTTTTATATTTGGAGTATTTTCTTTTTCTTCCCAATTCTAGTCTTCATTTCTTGAATCACAATCTCACTGCTTGATATAGGTATAGGTCTTGCACGTTTATGAACATTACAGTGGACAGGGCTACCTTCACTTGAATTTGAATCTTCTGTTGAATAGTCAGCTATACAAATTTGTTGAATATCACTCTGACTGTTTTCACTCAAAAACCCATTTGGCTTTCAGTGTCAATTTCATACAAATTCAAAACAGACACCTTAAAAGAATTATTTCCACAGTTCACGCTTTATCATTGAATATATATAATTATGTCTTGATATTTTTACATTGTAATTCCACTCAAAAAAAACTAAATCTGCATGTATCTGAAAGGTGTCAATATTTACAATAGCATAGTTAATATATTTTTATTTATTTATTTATTTTGACAGACAGAGAGAGAGAGAGAGATACAGAGACAGAGAGAGAACTGAACTAGGGGAGCTCCCAGTTCAGCATATGGTTCCGCACGGGCCGGGGCCAGGATTCGATACTCGGTCCTCAGCGCTGCAAAGTGAGCGCCTAACCCATTGAGCCATCCCGGCTTTCCCTACAATAGCATAGTTAAGAAACATGGTATCTGCAAGATATCTTTGTACATCAAGTTGTTCACGTCACAGAAATAGCTAACAGACTTCTTATTTCACGTGCCCTGGTGATTTCAAAGAAGCAGTTGATAGGATTAGAAAGGTGATGATAACATATTCACATATAGTAGTCCTCCCTTATCTGTGGTTTCTCTATGGTTTATCGCCCATGGTCAACCAGTCTGACAATATTAAATGGAAAATTCCAGAAATAAATAATTTGTAACTTTTAAAGCACATGTTGTCTATGTTTACTCCTTTCTCTCATGCAAAAGCTAAAATAAGATGCAGAGCAGAGGTGAGAATGACAAAATTACTTAGTGATAAAAAAATAATATATGAGGAATTCATACAACTCAACAAAGAAACAAATAATCCAGTCAAAAAATGGGCAGACACTTGTCCCAAGAAATAAATAAAAAAATGTTCAACTTCACTAGCTAGTTATTAAGGAAACGCAAATTAAAACCACAATGAGATAGCACCTCACACCTAATAGAATGGCTATCATCAACAGAAGTAATACAAGTGCTGGGGGGAAAGGGGAGGCTGCGGAGGGAAAGGAGCCCTCACACATCACTGGTGGGCATGGAAATTGATACAACCACTATGGAAAACCATATGCCAGTTCCTCAAGAAATTAAGAATAAAGTTACCATATGACCCAGCAATCCCTCTACTGGGTATCTACCCCCCAAACCTAAAAACTTTTTTATGCAAAGATATATGTACCATTGAAGCACCATTCATAGTGGCTAAGACATGGGGAAAAAACAACATGCCCTTCAATAGATGATTGGATAAAGAAGATGTGGCACATATACACAATGGAATACTACTCAGCCATAAAAAAAGATAAAAGATGGCCATTTGTGACAACATGAATGGACCTTGAGATTACTATGCAAAATAAAATAAGTCACACAGAAAAATCAAGAACCGTGTGACTTCAGGGAAAGCTGGGATGGCTCAGTGGGTTAAGTGCTCACTTTGAAACCCTGGGGACCAAGGATCAAATCTCAGCCCCAGCCCATGTGGACCCATATGCTGAACTAGGGTGTGCTTCCCATGCAGGAGGCCCCCAGCCCGTTCCTCACCCTGCCCACCTGTGTGGAATCATACCATGCTGAAAACTGATGATGTACAACTATGGAGACCCCTCTGGGTCCTCCACCTTCTGTCTGTCTCTCCCTGTCTTGATCTCTCTCTGTCTGTCAAAATTAATAAAATAAATCTTTAAGATCCATATGACTTTACTCATGTGTGGGATATAAAACTGAATGCGGGGGAAGCCAGGATGACACAGCAGGTTGAGCACTCGCCTTGCAGCCCTGGGGTCTGAGGATCGAGTCCCAGCCCTGGCCTGTGCAGACCCATATGCTAGACTGGGGTGTGTGCTTCCTATGTGGAAGGCCCCAGTTTAGTTCTTGCCAGAGTGAGCTTCTGTGTGGGAGGCCCCCGGTTTGGCTCCCAGCTCACGGGGGCATGCCTCCCATGCAGGAGGCCCCCAGCTCAGTTCTCAACCTGCACAAACACCCCCCACCCCTGCCCACCTGTGTGGAACGAGACCACGTCGAGAACTAAAAACTGATGATGTACAACTATGGAGACTTCTATGGGCCCTCCCTCTTCTTTCTGTCTCTCTGTCGAAAACAACAAAATAAATATTTAAAAAGAAACACAAAACCTGAAGGCAACTAAGGAACAAGACAAAGAAACAAAAACTCATGGATGCAGACAATAGTTTAGTAGATACCAAAGGTTAAGGGGGATGGGGGAAGTTAGGAGAGGGGAAGGGGATCAGTCAAATATATGGTGATGGAAGGAGAACTGACTCTAGGTTGTGGATAGACATTACAACACATCGATAATGTGTTATAGAATTGTACACCTGAAACATATATAATTTTACTAACCCATGTCACCCCAGCAAACTTAATTATTTTTTTAATGACAAAGAAATAAAAAGGAATACAGAGCAGGACCCAGCTGAGCTGGCTCTTCCTTGTTCCCACACTAATATTTCATCAACACATTTGTCATTATATTTTAACATTTGTGTGATGCTTCTGAGGCCATGACTATATTCCCTACTAGTTTTCCTTAACGTTACTATTATATGCATTTTCTTTCTTATGTTTTTCCCCCCTCAGTTTTGAACTATACAACTTAGTTTGCATCAGATGTTTTCTGTTTTATCCCTTCAGAGCTTGATGATATTTATAAAGCATCTGTTCATATTTTCTTTCTTGCCCAGTGATTATCTGCATTTTGTCTGTGCTGGGATGAGTTTCCTACAAAGCTCTGGCAAGGTTCAAATCTCTAGGAGTTGGTATTCCTGCTATATGTTTTAGGTAGCCTACAAACTTAATAAACTCAGGGATGAGTAAGAAGTTCCAACATCTCTTAACTTTCATAGACTCATATCCTTCTACAAGTACAATGAACTTTATGTGGAAATCAATGCCACACATAATTACTGGTCACCAAATCTCTTCATTCATTTAGTAAAGACACTGAAATCCCAAAAGATTATGTGACATGTCAAGAATCTTGTTAGATAGATGGGCTATCTGTCTTGTATTGAAAACTAAGTAAGAAGGATATGAAAATATGAAAAGGGCAGAGAGAAACTAATCCTAACAGACAAGCTTGGATCAATAATAAAAGCCCTAAGTCCTAGAAAACAGGCTAATGCATTTTGAAGCATTTCTGCACGGGCTTTTAAAAGATGACTTCCCTAGACTATACAAAGTGCTTTATTTTTAAGAGTGAGTGTGACAAAAAAACACATATTGGACAACGTGAAATCTGAATGCTTCTTATAGTGCAGTTTCAGTGCAGCAATGGTTTTTTCATCCCCTACACGATTTCTGCCAGCAGAATCTCCCAGACAGAGAATACTCACTTCCATGTGGCTTTTCCTTTTCCTATTCCCAGAGAATTCTCTCTGAGCCTATTACAAACCAATTGTTGATGAGAACAAGTAGGCAGTTAAAAAATCTAAATTCATTAAAACACAAAGTTACGGGGTTTTTTTTTAATAAAAAAAATAAAGTTTTCTTAAATCACACTTTATAATATCAAGCTTAGGCCAACACTTGTAGAAATAATTGTAGGAATAATTCAACAAACCCCAGATAGGAATAAAAGACAAAACTGAAAAAAAAATTCAAAGATTAGGTGACTAAAAGTAGCCAAGGCTCATAGGATTATTGGATTAGAACAATTTGCTGCTCCAAACCAATTACTAAACACTTGTCCAAATGCACTGAGTTAATTTTAAATATGTTTGAATATAGAGTACATTTCATGCAATCTTTGGAACATATTTTTTTTGCAGAATTTTTCTTCAATTTCTTTATATAGAAGTACTCTAGAAATGGCAGAGCATATACGTTTTTTGTGGTTGTTGTAACAAAGGATTGTTATTTTCAATTTGTAGTTACCCTTGTGCCAAAAGGTGAAGAGAACACATTAATTCAGAGCAGTTTCTTTAGTTAAGGGGGGAAAAAAATCACACCATTGTTTTTAGACCATATAAAATTAGCATCCTGTGTCCTTGGGACAGACAATAATAAAACAGTGCTTTGCCTTAATAGTGAAAGTCACATCTTTTACCAAATGGTAGACAAGATTTTAAAGCCATTGAAAAGATAGTAAGCAAAAATGCAAAAGAAATAAAAAAAGGATTTATGGGGGGAAAAAAAGAAAGAAAGAAAAAATACTTCCTGCTTTGGAGATTTAGGGTTATTAGAATATTTCTGATAGATTGAGATTGGTTTTGAATAGTTATCTTGAAGAAAATAAAACCAAAAAGTCCCCAAAAGATAAGTCAATCAAGGAAGAATAGACATTAGGTTTATGACCATCAAAGACTAAATTTTTATGAGAGCAGATAGAAGGTTGGCAAGTGAAGGGCTAAATCTGAACACCTTTACTGACATGGCCATGAATAGTGTGAACTTTCCAAGGGAAAGAAATTGTGTGTGACTGTAAATAAAGAGCCATGACCTTGGATCTCTAGGGCTGTATTAGCTGGAATGAGCTGGCAGAGAAGCCTTCTCTTCTCACTGCCTTTAAAATATCAGGCCTGACCAGAACGGTTGCAAAGTCATCGTCATTGAAGTCAGGCACAAAATGGCAGTGGGCCATGTTGCATTTCGGGACAAATGCTGGTTTTCCAGTGTTTCCTCTGTAATGAGTAGCTTGGCATTATGAATGACATTTTGGCCTGAACAGGTATTTTGGACACAAGGGTCATGTCACAGAGCTCATATGAGGAGTTTTCACCATTGGGAGGCTTGACAAGGTGGTAGGCTGACCAGACACACCGTTTTACATGGGACAAAAAACAGCCATACTATCCCATTTCAAATGGTACATAGGGTCATATACCTTGGATTACTGATACCTTGGATTTAGCCCAATGAGACTAGGCTGACCCTATGTACTATTTGAAATGAGACAGTACCACTGTTTTTGTCCCTTTTAAAATGGTAGGAGAAGCTGGGATGGCTCAGTGGGTTAAGCGCTCACTTTGCAGCGCCGGGGACCGAAGATCGAATCCCAGCCCCGGCCCGTGCAGATCCATATGCTGAACTGGGGAGTTCCCCCCAGTTCAGTTCTCTCTCTGTCTCTGTATCTCTCTCTCTCTCTCTCTCTCTCTCTCTCTCTCTCTCTCTCTCTCTCTCTCTCTCTGTCAAAAACATTAAAAAAGAAAAAAGGTACATCTTGTCAGCCTAGTTAGGGAGGAAGAGGCTAGGTGGGCCTTATATACTCCTATAGGGTTAATTCTGGGGTTTTTTTGTTGTTGTTGTTTTCCAATGGCTGTACATTTCAATGGCAAGTTTCAGTTTTCTGGAAAGAAGTAATCTGATATTAATAATATCTTTGAAATTATAGATTTATGGAGACAAGTTTTTCATTCAATAGACCAGGTAATAAATATTTTAGTCTTTGTGGGCCATAAAAATCTCTGTTGCTTATAAATTCAGTCATTTTAGCTTGAAAGTTACCATGGACAATATCTGAATGAAGAGAATGTGGCTATGTTTCAATAAAACTTTATTTACAAACTCAGGAAGCACCTGGACTTGGCCCATGTGAAAGCCATAGTTTGTGACTCCTGAGGTAGACAGATAATGCACATTATACTGTACAACTATTTGTTTAACTTTTGAAGACTGCTTTAGGTTATTAAACTACCATTTTAAAGTAAGCATTTATTGAACATCTACTATGTTCAAGTTATGCTTCTGCCTAGAGCAGGGGTGGCGAACCTATGGCACGTTTGCCTAAATTGGCACGCGGAGCAATTATTTCAGCACGCGGATTTATTGTTTTTTGTTATAAAAACATCCTATGCCTCTTATAGACATAAAAATAATCAACACCTCTATCTCACTCGATGGGTTGGCATGCAAGTTGAGCGAGAATACTCTTATTTCATAAACTTTGGCACTCAATTGCCAAAAGGTTTGCCACCCCTGGTAGAGGCAAAGAAAAAAATAAGACACTGTTGCTTTAAGAACTGAACTATTTAAAAAGGAAGACAGAAACACACAACCAGAAAATTCTAATATCATGCTATTAGAATAAAGACATATGCAGAGAGGGAATTCAGAAGATGGGCTATTTATCTTTCCCAAAGTGTTTCAGGCAAATCTCTAGAGAGAAGGTGACGTGAACTGAGAATTTTTAATTTAGTTACTATATACTAAAAAAGTTAAGCAATCACTTATGAGGTCTGACAATTAAGTTCATGAACTTGCCACTGTGTGATCATTTGGAAGCACTATACAGACATCTTGGTAAGGTTTCATAACCTTGGTATATTAGTGTTTCACAGATGTGCTCGTGTTGATGTGTGGTGGTCTTGCTGAGTAGAGTTCATTATTGTTGTTGCATGGTTTTATGTGCTGTCTCAAGAATGTTGGAGTTTGTATCAGAACAATGGAAAAACATTAATTTTGCATTAAACCTGGCAAGAGTGGAACAGGGACATGTTAGTCCAAGGGGATGAAAAAAAGGCATGAAGAAAAGGGCAGTGTACAAATAGATTAAAACATTTTCTGACAGGGAAGAGTCACTGATAAAGAGAGATCAGGGTGGCCAGTAATAAGCAGAACTGAACAAAACCGTTGCAAAAATGTGTAGAGTTGTGCTTCCAAATCATTGGCTGACTGTGAGAAGCATATTAGATCAAGTAAGCATAATAGAAAAGCAGTTAGAAAAATATGAACTAAAAATTTTGGCGTGAGAAAGGTGTGTGCAAAAATGGTCTCAAAGGAGCTCACCGATGAACAAAAGCAAAGGAGAGTCGCAGTTTACCCAAACCATTTGGAGAGGCAAGACGATATTTTGGGCTGTGTTGTCACTAGTGATGAAATATAGGTGTACCAATATAATCCTGAAACAAAGTATCCAAGTGTACAATGGAAGTTAGCGAATTCTCTGTGATCAAAAATGTTTCATCAGTCTAAATCAAGAGTCAAAATGATGTTGCTAACCTCTTTTGATATCAGAGAGATTGTTCATTATGAATTTGTACCAACTGGACAATCAACCAAGTTGACTGTTTAAAAGTGCTCAAAAGATTGCATGAAAAAGTTAGACAAAATGGAACTTTTCACCAATAACTCATGGCTCTTGCATCATGACAATGCACCAGTTCACATAGCACTGTCTGTGAGGGAATTATTAGCCAATAAAAAAATAACTGTATTGGGACACCCTCCCTTTTCACCTAATCTGGCCCCCAATGACTTTTTTCTTTATTCAAAAATAAAGGAAATATTGAAAGGAAGACATTTGGATTTCGTTCAGGACATCAAGGGTAATACAACAGCTCTAATGGTCATTCCAGGAAAAGAATTCCAAAATTGCTTTGAAGGGTGGACTAGGTGCTGTTGTTGGTGCATAGCTTCCCAAGGGGGGTACTTAGGAGGTGACCATAGTGATATTCAGCAATGAGGTATATAGCAGTTTTTCTAGGATGAGTTTGTAAACTTAATTGTCAAACTGTGTATATTAGACCCAAAAGCATGGAGAAAGATACTGAGAAGAAAGCAAAAAGAAAGGTATAGAGGAAAGTATAGGGAACATTGGCAAAATCAACATTATATGTACATATGTTATCCCAATGCACTTGGACACTTATGTAGGTGATGATAATGATAGTAATAAAAATGATGATTATTAGGGAAAGCTGGGATGGCTCAGAGAGTAAAGCGCTCGCTTTGAAGCCCCGAGGACCAAGGATCAAATCCCGGCCCCAGCCCATGTGAACCCACATGCTGAACTGGGGTGTGCTGCCAGTTCAGTTCTTGCCGGGACCTATGTGGGAGGCTCCTGGCCCAGTTCCTGACCTACGAAGCCCCATGCCCGCCTGTGGAGTGAAACTATATGGAAATCTAATGTCAACTATGGAGACTGCTCTGGGCCCTCCCCCTTCTCTCTGTCTCTCTCTGTCTCTGTTTCTCTCTGTCAAAAATCAATAAAATAAATCTTAAAAAAAAAGAAAAGATGATTATGGTAAACATTTATTAAAACTAACAAGGTCAATTCACAAAAGTCCAATTCCTTAAACTTTGTTTAATGCATAATCAATCTTCTGACAATCTGATTACTAATTAACTGGAAATAGTTGTAAGTGCTTTAACCGTAATATTCAATTTCTGAATCTGAACGTATTCAAAGTGCATCATTGCAAAAAGTATATTATAATGCATACTACTGTTTTTCAAAACATATTGTGACTTCTTTTTCGATGTCAATATTTATCTTTTAGCACTCTCCAAATTTTTAACTGTTTTATATATCTTCTCAATGTCACACTGATGAGTATAGTTAAAGATGATCACATTAAGATGTATTATTCATTAAACTATGTGCAACTTATTTATCTGTTCTCAGTCAACTCTACAGCAACCCTTCTGTACTCTGCTTTGTGAGGCAAGCACTGTTCGCCCCCCCTAAGCTAGCTCCTCTTGAGGGTGTGCTGAGGGGGAAAGCCAAGGGAGAGGAGAAGGGACTTGCTTTTGTCATTTTCCCTCCCACTTTGTCTCTGTTGTCTTTCCAGTCCAGTCGTGCTTAGGTCTTCACCCTAGCAGGACCAATTCTTCCCAGTTGCAGCACTCACATCCAGTTTGCTGTTTTTCTAACACCAACCAGAAGGAAACAGTTCAGCATTACCACTTTCCTGGAGAAGTGGTATTTTAGCAATGATTTGCAAATTTATTTGATTATGGAACTCTCGGGGGGAACATTTTATCCAAAAACACATTCTATGAAATGTATTTACTGTCAACTACATGATCAATATAGTTTTAATAATAATGTTCACTGAGTGCCTATTTATTATTGGTGGCAATTGTTGTGATTCAGAAAACACTCATGACTACTCTATGAGGCATTATCTTTTTACCCATTTCACAGATTACAAAAATGAAGCCAGAGGATTTATGTGATGCACAAAATCATAAAACTAGGACTCAAATGCAGACTTTTAGAACATAACCATGACCTTCTACTGCCATTTCTGTTGAAAGATGAAACAGAATGAGGAATACCATAAGCAGAGATTTCAGTCATTGTTATCTAACAATATCTGAGGACTAAAAATATATATGTTGGAGATTTGAAATAAAACAATGGCAAGGACTAAAGAATAGTAGAAATTCAAATAACCAGCACAGATGAAACAAGGAGGACCTATTGGTTATGGAGAGTAAAGAAAAAAGAAAAATGGTTGTGTTAGTTATCTATTGCTACACAGCAAATACCCAAATATCAGTGGTTTCCAACAAATAGCATTCATTTAGCTCTCAGGTCTGCAAGGTCACTGAGAGATGGCTGGTCTAGAATGGCATTACTTATGTGTCTGTGTTCACCTGGCAGGTTGCTATGAGTTAGTTTTGTTGAACTCGAATGGACTTCCTCAGGTGTCTGGGGCCTTGTCGTGAATCTAGGGATGCACCACAGTGATAACTGAAGTTTCTACTTTGAATGGCTGGTGGGATAGCAACCATTAGCTAAGTTATTGAAAATAAGATAAAGGAGGAAATGAGAGAGATCAAATGGGTGAAGATATTAGAACTGATTAGAACCTTTAGAACTTGAAGTAAGATAAATGAAGATACCTCACGGGAAGTTAAGTACAGGTCGGGAGGTTGAGTGAAAGAAAACAGCTAGAAAAGGAGACATGGAGTTAGTAATAAAAGCCTTAGGTTTGTGTGGTATCATTCACAGAGACCATGTAGAGTAGAAGTCAGGACCGTTCCAAGACTGGTCAATAATTCCGCTTAATTTCCCTTCCAGTATACAGGTAACCTAAGTAGTGGCTATCAATGAAAAGACCATTTAATATATTGAGATTGAGAGGTTGTTATTGTTATCATATTGTATTTCTCCAAAATGAGATGTATTTGATTTAATTTTCAAGAAAAAAATGAATTTCTTCTACAGAAAAAAGTAGGATAAGAAGCAGAGAGGGGAGAAGCCAGGATGGCTCATCAGTGGGCTAAGCGCTCACTTTGCAGCCCTGGGAACTGAAGATCAAATCCCGACCCTGGCCTATGCGGTCCCATTTGCTAAACGGGGGGTGTGCTTCCTATGCGAGAGGCCCCCACCTTGGTTCTCACCCTCCGGTTCAGCCCCTGGCTTGAGGGGGCGTGCCTCCCATGCAGGAGGCCCCCAGCCCAGTTCCTGCCCTGTGCTGCCCCAGCCCACCTGTGTGGAACAAAACCATGTAAAAATCTGATAACATCTATGGCGACTGCTCTAGGTCCTTCCCCTTCTCTTTGTCTCTCTATGTCTCTGTCAAAAAAAATAAAATAGGGAAAACCGGGATGGCTCAGTGGGTTAAGCGCTCGCTTTGAAGCCCCGGGGACTGAGGATCGAATCCCGGCTCCGGCCCAAGTGGACCCACATGCTGAGCTGGGGAGCTCCCACAGTTCAGTTCTCTAGCTGTCTCTGTCTCTGTATCTCTCTCTCTTTCTGTCAAAAATAAAATAAAATAAAAATAAATATGCACTGAATATAAAAGAATTACTCTCTATAAAAAAAAATTAAAATAAAATAAACCTTTTAAAAAAATAAGAAGCAAAGAAAAGAAATAATCTTCAGGATAAATACAAGTGATAGAACCAGCTTTCATTTTCTTTGAAGTATATTCCTAACAATGAGGGCATGATAGAGAAATCTTTGGGATTGAGGATAATATTTTTGAGCATGTATGTAAATAGTACTTTTGGGATTCAAGAGAATGTAGTAAGTGATTTCTTATAGTCTGCATGTGCCCTACAAATCCATTTTAATCAAGTATCCTAATAAATGTGTCACTGTTTTCATATAATAAAATACCATGTTTAGAACCTATGCTTTAATAAGCTTTCTTGAAGTTCCTAATTTAAAACTAAAGGGTCTGATTTAATTTGAAGATTGATGGCAAGCATAGTAACCAATATACATTTTAAGTATATGAAAGCATTATAATAGCCTTGACATCTATATAATCTCTATTCAAATACATGCACAGCAAAGAATCCAACATTTTTTTATGTAGCAGAAATAATATTCAAGAGTTTTCCCCTTTTACTTTTCTTGTCTTTGGTCATTCACATTGATAATATTTTAGAGGAGCGAATTTATATGCTTCATGAAGAATCAGAAAAGCACAACATATATGCAAATAGAAGGTGCAACTCAAATTCTGGTTTTGGCATCTGGAGTAACATTTCTCTAGCACATATCAAAACAATAATTTTTAAATTAGGCTATGTTGATAAATAAAGACTATAGCTTATTTTAACTGCCTTTAACATAACCACATTCAAGCTTGCCCATTATATTTTGATTTTACTATCTATAAGTTCGACAAATAGAAAGGGTGGTGAGGGAAGCACATTTCTTCAAGTTTGGAGGATTATGAGAATATGAGAAATGAGATGGTTACATGGAAAGCTGACAGAACTGTGTGCAGATTAGACAGATTGATGGGAAACCTAGAACAAAAAGACTGCTTAGCTTCCCACTTACTACCTTGGGAGGAAACCACCATGTAGAGTGGTACAGAGCAAACACAGGGGTGACAGCCCAGCACAACCAAGAGAGGTGTTTAGATAGATGAACGTGAAGCATTACTGGATCTGTGTGGTCGACATGTAGCATAGACATTCTGTGTTTCAATATCCACGCTTCAATAAGACGAGTCTGAAGACAAGAAAAGGTCTTAAGATGGTCAGGAGATCAGGACACAGGAAAAAGTGCAGACTCTGTGTCAGAGACAAATCGTGGAGATGACAGACTTGAGTGATAAGAACCTGAAGAAGCCAGACAGAACCAGTTGCATAAATACCTCAGGGGTAATCATCAGAGAAAATCATTTCAGTGCAGGAAGCAGCAAAGATCAAGAAGATGCCAAATAGACCCTGTATTAGTCTCCTATGGCTGCTGTAACAAATGACCACAGACTTAAAGGCTTAAGTAACATGAATGTATTATCGTATAGCTCTGAAAGCCAGGTGTCCAAAGTGGGTTTTATTGAGCTAAACTCAAGGTACTGGCAGGGTTATCTTTTTTATTTTTTTAGGAAACATTAGATGAGAATCTATTTCTTTGTCTAGCCCAGCATCTAGAGATTGCCAGCATTTTTCAGCTCCCAGTGCTCTTCCATCTTCAGCCTTTTTCACCTGCATCACTCTGACACTGATTCTCCTATCTCTAGATAATGTCCTCATTTCAAGGTTCACTGATTAGCCAGCTTAATTCCATCAGCAACCTTACTTTCCCGTTGCATTGTCACTTAACATATTCACAGGTTCTGGGCATTAGGTTGAGGATATTTCGGGGACACCATTATCTTTCCTGCTATAGAGCTGATACACTTTTAAAAAAATACATTAAACCAACTACATGCCCAGACACCATGTTGGTGCAAGACAGAGAAAAGAGAAGACAGTATAAAAGACGGACTTCTCAAAAGAGAGAATGAATCAAGCCAAAGAGATTATTTAAAGCTTAAGAGAAATGCCAGTGTTTGCTTTGCTTAGAATGTATCTTTGCTTTGTTCTGTATAGCAGTCATTTCCTCTTTCCAATCACTTTCCAAGAGGATAGAGTCTCTTGAGGAAATTGAGATCAATTTAGAAAAACAAACAAAAAACAAAGAAATAAAAACAGGCTCATTTTTCCTTCCACATCTAAGGAGCTATGAATTAAATTTTTTAACATGCCACATTACTGTTAATCACAATAATGACACTTAATCATGATCTTTAAAAACCTAATGGATTTCCTTGGTACCACACAACTCTTTAAGAAATGAAAGCGTTCTTGGGGACGCTGGGATCACTCAACAGATTGATCACCTGCCTTGCAACCACATGGTCTGGAAATTGAATCACTGTCCCGGCCCCTACAAACCTACATGCTGAACTGCAGCCCAAATGGTAACCACCAGGATGTCAGTGCAGGGTCTTGCCTTCCATGTGGGAGGCCCTGAGTTCAGTTCCTGACCCACGCAGCCCCACATCCACCTGTGTGGAATGAAACCATGTCACAACTAATGATGTACAACTATGGAGACTGCTCTGGGCCCTTCCCCTTCTCTCTCTCTCTCTTTCTCTCTCTCTCTCTCTCACCTTCTCTCAAGACAATAAAACTTAAAAAAAAACCCAGAAATGTAAGCATTCTTATTTGACAGATGAGACTCTCACATGTTAACAGATTTTCCTATAAAATAACAGAAGAATCTGTAGGAATCTAAAGGGAGGGCAGGAACCTTATATTCCTGGCTTCTACCTCCATGTTACTGCTCTGACAAAGGATTTAAGTAATTTAATCTCCTTGAAACCTTATATTTACTAATAATAAAATACCATTTTACATTTTTAGGAAATCTGTCACTTCGTTTACCAAAACTAAAAAGGACAGATGGAAAATTCAATGGTAACCGTAGCACACTGCCTAGGCCCTCAATAAAGTCTTGCTTAAATATGCCTACGAAACTATTCAGAAGAGGAAAATAATTTAAGTGCTAAGTTCATCCTGAGAAAATGTGAAAAGAGGTGCATTTAAGGAGAAAAGACAGGCGTTAGAAGCATTGGCAGTTTTATGACATTATTGTGGGTGGAAACTAAAAAAGTGTTTCAGAAGAAAATAAACTGGGGAGAAATTTTCAAAGTACTAAAGCCAAAGAGTGGCACTGAACTGTGAAATGAAGGAGAGAAATTTCCAGCAGCACATATAGGGGTCAACGTGAAAGGAATGGGACCCATCATCACACAGGTGTGTACCTGAGCACATGAAGGTGACGAGAAGGTAGCTGCAGAACGTCTGTGCTGCTGAAACACAGAAAAGATTGTCTTTTTCTTTAACGGGCAAATCGACAATAAGAAAGAAAACGGTGTCATCCATTTTTAACCGCTTGCCTTCACAGCTAAGGACTTTTACTGGCAAGTAGCCATGAATCAAAGGATAGGAACCAGGACTGAGATTCTTAGAGAACACCAAGGTAAATAACAGCCAGGGAAAATCATAATGTTAGGTTTAATAATTTGTAAAACAAAATACAAGAGGAGACCCCAAAACACCCAAAATTATCTTCTGGAGGGCAGTCCCCTTGTCAGACAGGCTTTCCCTACTAGGTGAGTGTTCTAGGAACCCATCTGAATCCCTGTACCAGCTGGCATTGTCGTGAGAAGCGGCATTCAGCTTCAGCACATTTTTTTTTTTTTTTGGAGATTTTTTCAAGCGTTTGTTCATTTCCTGATGAGTGATTGACACGAACAACTTGCAGCATGACCATGTACCTGCCCACACCGAGCTGAGTGTTCAGCAAAAATCCCCCCATGCCCCAGCCTCCCTATTCGCCGGATCTCACTTCGAGATACGTTTTTTGTTTGTTTGTTTCCCTAGATGAAAATGTCATCAAAGATAAACATTTTGCCAATGTGGTAAAGGTGAAGCAAAAAACCAACCAACAAACAAACAAAAAGGCAGAAACACTAAAAGGCATTAACATTGATGACTTCAAACACTGATTTGAGCAGCCGAAAAAGTGTCTCAATAGATGTATTGCATCTAATGGAAAATACTTTGAAGGTGACATGTAAGAATAAATATACAATGTTTTATAAACAAATTCTGTTTTTTTGGGGGGTGGGGATTCCACATAAGCATTCTGAACTGTTGAACTGTGATAAGAGAAGAAAAGTATATATTAGTACCAATGAGGCAAAAAAAAAAAAAAATATATATATATATATAAACAATGGAGAAGTTTTACTGAGACCCACCTGTTATATCCTCTGACATGATTTGGAAGGTGTCATTCTGTTTCTGTGGTTTTCCTTTTCCCTAGTATTTTGTTTCCCTTGATATGCTGTCAAAGTCAACTGATTTTCCCAAGACCTCACAAGAAAGTCATTGCAAAAAGCACCATCTAGTCTTAATTTGATTACTCTTGGAGCACCTATGACTTGTGAGAAATACAGAATTCTCCACCAATGAATCCGTATACAGGGACACTTTTTACATACATACAGTTTAGGGTTAATGGTTTTGTTCATATATCACAATGCTCATTTTGTTCTGATTTGTCGTTTTCTGTTTTACCAACAATTCTAGATGACAAGATATATCTGTGTATACAGCTACCTTTCTATCCTTTTACTAATATAATTTGATCACATGAAGACAAGATGTTCTAGAGCAAGCTCTTCTACCCTTCAGCCCATGAGCTGCATGTGGCCCAGGACAGATTTGAATGCAACCCAATACGAATTTGTAAACTTTCTTAAAACATTGTGAAATTATTTTGTGAATTTTTTTGTTAGGTCATCAGCTATCCTTAGTGTTAAGGAGTATTCTGTGTGTGGCCCAAGACAATTCTTTCGATGTGGCCCAGGGAAGCCAGAAGGTTGGATATCTCTATTCTAGAGGTTAATGTTTATTTCTTAGAAAGAATAATACAAAGCCATATTTAAAAAAAAAAAAAAAAGAATATTTTTCTCTATCCAGAGAATTAATACATCTAAAGAATTTTTAAATGGAAAATAATTCTCATAGAAATAAAGTGATTTAATGTATCATTTATTTTAAAAAGTTTCTAATACCTCTTGTTCTGATATTTGCAATTAAATACTGAAATCTAATGTTTTATATAAGATCATTGGGGAAGCCGGGATGGCTCAGTGGGTTAAGCGCTCACTTTGCAGCGCTGGGGACCAGGGATCGAATCCCGGCCCCGGCCCGTGCGGAACCATGTGCTGAGCTAGGAGCTCCCCCAGTTTAGTTCTCTCTCTGTTTCTGTCTCTGTATCTCTCTCTCTCCCTGTCAAAAATAAATAAATAAATAAAAATATATTATATAAGATCATTAAGTACATTATCAAGTGCATGAGCACACACACACAGACCCACAAGAGTGTTGTCGGGCAAGGTTCCAAAGAAGAGAACATTTGAGCAAATTTTGAAGGAAGTTAGTAATTGAGTCAAGTGATTATCTCGGGCCAGTGACCTTCAGGAGAAGGGAAAGGCTTAATTCTTAGTCATAATCGGTGTTCAAAACAAGAGTATTTTCTTAGCTGCTCCTTAGCTCAGTTCAATCAGTGTATATTTTTGGTGAATCCTCCGACCTTTAGGTTTGTTAGCTATCAGTAATAGGAACTGTCTCTTCTCTCCGAAATGTGAATAAATACTATGAGAATCAACTCTATTATATATAAAGGATATGTGGTTGGAGCAATCTGAAAAAATACCACCCACTCCCTGTAAAGAAGGATTCTTTAAATCAAATGAATTTAATCAAGATGTGTGTCTTTTCCCTCAACTAGAAAATAACTATTAATATAATTAGTATAGATTCTAAATCCAAGAGCAATTATATGCATTATATAACTTGAAATTCTCTGGTTACATTTACCAAGAAAGGTTACATCAAATAAAACTATAATAATACAAGACTGCCTTTTATACCAATTTGACGGATAAAACCAATAACAATAAAATGTAACAATACCAGATGTTACCAGGGATGTGAGCAATGAATACTCATACCTGATTAGTAAAAGAAAAGAAAAAGAGAAAAACTGACACAACTACTTTGAAGAACAATTTGGCACAATTTAGCAAACTAGAAAACATGTGTACTCTTCAACTCCACACTTATAATCTGGACATAGAAATTCCAAATATATGTACATATATACAAGGTCTGACAATAAAGTTCACAAACTTGCCACCATGTGCTTACATTGATAGCACTGTACAAGCAAGTCTCTGTAAGGTTTCCTAACCTCAGTATAGCAGTGTCCCTCAGCTGTGTCTCTCAGCTGTGTTCTTATCGATGTCTTGCTCAGTGGCATTCACTATAGTGACAATGTCTTGCTCAGTGGCATTCACTATAATTGTTGCATATTTTTGTGTAGCATCACAAGAATGTCAGAGATTGAGTTTGCCAAAACCTTTTGGAGAAGCAAGACAATGTTTTGGGCCATGTTTTTATGGGTCATGAAACATGGGTGTACCAATAGGATCCTGAAACAAAGTATCAAAGTCCACAAAAAAAATCAACCAATTCTCCTTGACCAAACAAGTTCTGTGACTCCAAAGCAAGAGTCAAAACAGTGTTGCTAATCTTTTCTAATAGGAGAGCGACTGTTCATTATGAATTTGTACCAAGAGGACAAACAGTCCACCAAATTGACTTCTTGGAAGGTCTAAAAAGGCTGCGATGAAAACAACCTGAACTTTTCACCAACAACTCATGGCTCTTGCATCAGGACAAGGCAACAGCTCACACGGCACTGTCTATGAGGGAGTTTATAGCCAATAAACAAATAACTATATTGGAACACCCTCCCTACGCACCTAATCTGGCCCCCATGATGTGTTTCTTTACCCAAAGGTAAAGGAAATATTGAAAGGAAGACATTTTGGTAACAGTCAGGAGATACAGTGTAATACAATGGTGGCTCTTATGGCCATTTCAGAAAGAGTTCCAAAATTGCTTTGAAAGTGGACTAGGCACTGGCATTGGTGCATAGCTTCCCAAGGGGAGCACTTTGAAGGTGACTGTAATGATATTTAGCAATGAGGTCTGTAGCACCTTTTCTCGGATAAGTTCATGAAATTGTCAAACCTCATACATACACACACACACACAAACATACACACTGAGGGGGGACTCAAAAAGTTTGAAATTTATTTATAAAAAATTGTGTATTTATTCTTACATGTTTAAAATTTAGTCACCTTCGAAATGCTCTCCATTCAAGGCAATACACCTAGCGAGATGCTTTTTCAAGTTTTTGAACTTACTGATTTCAATGCCTTTCAGTGTTCATGCCATTTTTTATTTCATCTCGTCCACGAGGCAAAATATTCCCCTTTGAGGACTTTTTCCATATGCGGAAACAAAAGAAAAAGTTGCTTGGGGCAAGATCAGGTGAATGGGAGGATGGGTGGGACACAGAGGTCTTTGCCATTTTTGCTTAAAAGCTGTTGAGCACTCAGCATGGTATGAGCAGGTGTGTGGTCATACGGCACTTTGTTCATATAAATCACCCATCACAAAATGGGTAAATGAATTGAAAGAGTCTCAAAAATAATACAAAATACTGAAGCTGAACAACACCCTCTGGTCCATGGATGCAGATGGGTTCCTAGAACACTCACCTAGTGAGGGGGGCCTGTTCTACAAGGGGCCCGCCCTTCAGAAGACAATTTGACAATTTTGTGTTTTTTGGAGGGGTCTCCCGTGTGTGTGTGTGTATGTGTGTGTGTGTGTGTGTGTGTGTGTGTGTGTGTGTGTGTGTGTGTAGAGAGAGAATGTTCTTTGAAAAAACTTCTGCAAGGATTTTGAAAATAAAATCTCACTAACTAAAAAGAAATATATAATAGAATTGTATTGCTTTCATAAAATGTGATAAATTATTATCATATGTAATAGTGTGGATAAACATCAAAAACAGTATTTTGTGAGAAGCAAAATGAGGATGTGTATAATTTAATACCACTTATATAAAAGTATAAAATAGGCAAAACAATAAAATATCACCATTATGTATATGTACATGTATAACAATGGCATAAATTATGCATAATAATTATGAACACTTAGCTTCTTATGGGTAAATATGGCAAATGGTAAGATATGACAAAGCTGCTTGGCCCTCACATTCATGAGTCTACCACATTAGTCTTCGTAGTACTCTGTCAACTTGATTTTTTTTTCCCCTAAAATAAAACCAGTGTTGTACTTTTATGAAGAAGAGGCCCCCGTGGTAAAAGACGTTACAATCCACAAACATGAGAACACACAGATTTCAAAGGGAGCATAAATGTCCTGCTACTTAAAAAATGGGATCTTGAGATGCCAGGATAGCTCAACAGGTTGAGTACTTGTCTTGTAACCACAAGGTCCTGGGATCGAATCTTGGCTCCAGCCCATGCAAAACTAAGTGCTAAACTGTGGTGCAACTGGTGACTGCCAGGATTGTGGCAAAGGTTCTCACGTCCCATGATGAAGGCCCCCAGTTTGGTTCCTGCCCCATGTGGACCCACATTCACCCATGTGGGATAAAACTATGTCAAAAACTTAATGATGTACAACTTCAGAGACTGCTCTGGGCCCTCCCTTCTTCTATCTGCCTCTCTTCTTCACCTTCTCTCAAACAATAAATCCTTAAAAAAAAAAAAAAGAAGAAGAAGAAAAAGAAAATGGGGTCTTATCTCAATATTGGTTGGGGCAGTATTTTGCCAGGCATAGTGCTAAGTGCTTTGCACCTATAATCTCATTTAATTCTTTTAACATTCTCTAAAATATTATTATTTCCCCCTTTTAGAGATAGCGAACTGAAATAGGAAAGGTCAGCAACTTGGCCAGTGTCTAGTAACAAAGAGCTAATAATTCAGGGCACTAGAATTTAACTGAGATGGTCTGAGCTTTCAACCACTTGGTATGTATTATTTATTTCTATCAGAGCAGCAGTTCTCAAAATGTGTTCCAGGGCCCAGCACTATAGTATCACCTGGCAGCCAGTTAGAAACAGAAGTTCTTGAGCTTCACTTTAGATCTACTGAATCAGAAAGTCTGGGAGCGAACTTAGCAAATGTGTTTATAGCAAATACTCAATGTGGTTGCTCCATGCTAAATGTTAAGGACCCTGGGGTTAAAGCAATCTACAGGCCTATAGATCTCACAAATGGGAAAACTAAAAAGAAAATTAGAATATATCTTTCTTTCTTCACTGTTTCACATCAGTTGAAACCTGATGCTACTTGACTCACACTTTTAAATTGTTTGGGAGCTTCAGAAATGTTGCAAAAATCAATATACCTACTTGGTAATGATGTAAATTTTTTGGGGAGGAGGACAGAACTTTCAGAGAGAAGAACTTGAAGAATCTACGTTAAGCTGAAAATAAGAGACTCAGGTTAACCTAAAGGAAAGGTTCCATGTGGGATCCTCTTTTTCCCATAAATTCAGTCTGTTGATATTTTCCTTATAGGAGACTTAAGAAAAGCCAAATTAGCTTAACCTTGCTTAGCTTTGACCTTTAAGCCACTTGCATTCTGAAATTAAACCATTTTACAATAAAAAAATTTTCATTACTAGTTAAATCTGATCTGATATTATTATAAAATTTTTTAAAGATTTATTTTATTGTTTGAGAGAAGGTGAGAGAGAGAGAGAGAGCGAGAGAATGAAGGGGCAAGGGCCCAGAGCAGTCTCTACAGTTGTACATCATTAGTTGTGACAGGGTTTCATTCCACACAGGTGGATGTGGGGCTATGTGGGTGGCAACTAAACCAGGGGCCTCATGCATGGGAGGTGAGAACCTTCACCACCATCTCAGCAGTAACCAGCTGCACCACAGTGCAGCACGTGGGTTTGCATGGGCCGGGGCTGGGATTCAATCCCTGGACCTCACAGTTGCAAGGCAAGTGTTCAACCTGTTGAGCTGTCCCAGCATTGCTGATATTATTATAAATTGTGTAGAAACCATGTGACAATGGGGAAGAGAGACTGGAGCCTTTGTAGCCCATTGCCCTTATTTTTAGTGCAAGTTACAAGCTAGTGGCCCATTGAGTATCCTAAGTCGTGGCGTTGTACACGAAGTGTGGTACTGTAAGTGAAGTCAGGCATATAGACATCCATGAACCTGGTAACGCATTCAGAAAAGCATATACACTGGGGAATAAACCCAACTATTTTATTTCCCATGGGTAGGAGAATACTGAGGTGGATATCACATATGTTTTGTTTTCAGTAGCATAATCAGAGTCTGATTCAGATGGTTCACCATAAGCAAGCATTGTGTGAAAGAAGAACAATGCAAAAGAAATTACTCATGGGACACTTTTGACAATCAACAAAAATTCTAATACTTTGGGGGGAGGTGAAGGGAGGCTCATATCTTAAATTATTCCTCTACTATCTGCACTATTATTCTGTTCTGTTTATGTTTGTTTTTGTCATTTTTAATGACTGTATTATGAAAGAGGAAATGAACTTTCCATCACCTTGACCTTACTTTGTACCCACTTAAAGAAATACAAGGGCTGTCCAGAAAACTTCTGGCCATGAATGCCACTATTTTTCATACTATATGGCTGGATACTTTCTGGACAGCCCTCATATATTTAAACAGATTTACAGTGGAAGTTTTCAGTAGCTAATTCTCTCCAGCACAAGCATTCTTCCCTCTCTCTAGCCTTTGTGAACACTTAAGTATATTAACGTAGTGGATAAGACTCATTCAAACACACACTGGTTCAACAAAAAGGCTATATTTCTCTTGTAACTAGTAGTACTTTGCTTCAAATACCCACTAGCTCTAATTTCTTCCCCCTGCAATGCCTTCCCTCACATAGACTTATTCAGTTTATATGATTACTTAAATGTGAGTGGAAGTGGCTATGTCTCTTGTTTTTAAATGCCATGATTTTACGTATAATTTGTACAAAAAAAACCTTAAGTTCAGGTTGATTTGGCCATTCTGTCCTGACCAATTATGTTAATGTAAGCAAGAGAAGCATTTTGGAGTTTACTCTCTATTCACTACTTTAAGATTATCCACTGTCCCTAGAAATTTTTCCTGTTTTCCAAGAAATTTTTTTTTCTTTCTTCTGCATATCTATTGAGTGTCCGGAATTTCACAAAAGTATCTCTCATGTAACTAAGATAGTAGAAGTTGTGACTCTTAAATGATAGATGTAGAAACTGAGGCTCCACGACTCTGGATAATTTGCTAAAGACCAAGCAGTTAGTAAACAATAAAGTTGGATTTTGAAGCCAAGACCAGGATGGCCCACTCACATTGAAGAACCTCATACTGCTATTCAAGCACATTCCTAGGTCCTCAATGATCAAGAATAAGGTACATTGTTTGGCTTTTGTGTCATGAAGATAAGCTATAGCTTTCCCATATTCAACCACTTTTTTTGATGAACCAATTATCAACATGTGTCCTACAAATGGCTATACATTTTCTCACTGAAAAATCTTGTGATTCTGCTTATCAAGTACTAGAAAGTAGGAAGGGAGGAGTTGGCTTACAAAGACCCATGTGTCTTTCCCTGAAAATGTTTTTGTCTAATAGAAATATGCTATAATTGATTGATTTTTCTACATGGACTGTCAGTTGGAAGTCAAAAATTTGTAAGGAAGAAAATGTAGAGTGCTATAATGAACCCGCAGACAAGTAGACTTGGATTAAAATCCTAACTTTACCTACTAGCTTTGTAAGACAAAGACCTCAGATTTTTTATTTGTAAAGGACTCAGAAAAAAATGCTATCATCTGCATACATTACATAGTTAGAGTGAGGGTTATATAAAATAGGCATTCAAATGCTCTGAAAGCTGAATAATTGACTGCATATTTAAAGAATTAACATTATTAAATAATATACCACTCTGACTCTGTTTTTAATGAGTTAGGCTCTTTCTGCTATTTTTGTTTCTTTGTTTAAATTATATAGTATCACAAATAAATGGAAACATATACTGTGTTCATGCACAGAAAAATTAATAATTAAAAATTTATACTACCCAAAGCAATATATATATATACAATACAATCCCTATCAAAATTCCAATGGCAATTTTCACATAACTAGAGCAAGTAATTCTAAAATTTACATGGAACCAAAAATGACCTAGAATAACCATAGAAATCCTGAGAAAAAACCAACAAAGTTGGACGTATCATGCTTCTAGATATCAAATTATACCATAACACCAAGCTGAATAACTTGGTATTGGCATCAAAACAGACACATAGACCAAGAGAAAAACAACAGAGATCCCAGAAATAAATCCATGTCTATATGGTCAGTTAATATAAGACAAAGGAGAAATAATTTACATTGGGGGTAAAAACAGTTTATTCAATAAAAGGCACTGAAAAAAACTGGACAGATACAGGCAAAAAGGAATAATACTGAACCATATGAACTCAAAATGTATTAAAGATGTAAATGTAAGACCCAAAACCATAAAACTCCTAAAAGAAAATATAGAAAGTAAACTCTCAGATATTAGCCTTAGAAATAATTTTACTGATTATCTTTTTGGACAATGGAAACAAAAGGAGAAATAAACAAATGGGACTCCACTGAACTAAAATGTTTTATCACAGCAAAGGAAACCATCAACAAAATGAAGACATTCTACTGAATGGGAGAAGATACAATTCACCAATGATACATTTGATAAGGGGTTCGTATCCAATGTGACAAAAGTCTCATATAACACAAAACCAAAAACACAAACAGTCCAATTAAAAAATGGGCAGAAAATCTGACATTTCTCCCAAGATGGCCAATAGATGTATGGAAAGATGCTCAGTATCACTAATCATCAAAGAAATGCAAATAAAACCATAATGAGACACCACCTCATTCCTAACAGGTGGTTGCTAGATAAAAGGGAGGTTGGGGGATGGGTGAGAAAGGTGAATGGATTAGGAAGTACAAATTGATAGTCACAAAATAGTCATGGTGATGTGAAATATAGTATGCGGGATATAGTCAGTAATGTAAAAACTATGTATGATATCAGATGGGCATTAGACTTACCAGGGGAGAGCAATTCAAAAATTATATAAATGCCTATCCACTAAGCTGTATACCTGAAACTAATACAAAATAATATTGAATATCAACTATAATTTAAATATATACACATATATATTATATATATATAATATATATATATATATATAATATATACATATATAATATATATTATATATATATATATATATTCACAGGACTTAGGGTATAGCATAGGGAATACTGTTGATGGTATTGTAATAGCTGTGTACAGTGTCAAATAAGTAGTAAACGCTTTGTGAGGTGTGTAAATGTCTAATCACTATGTTGTTCTGTACACCTGGAACTAGTAAATAAATAAATAAATAAACAAATCAATGATATAGTATCATAAGGCATACAAAAATAGTGAAAGAAAGCCATATATCAAAAACCCACAAAAAAATAAAAAAAATAAAAAAAAAACCCACATAAGGGGGATGCCGGGATGGCTCAGTGGGTTAAGCAATTGTTTTGCAGCCCTGGGGACTGAGGATTGAATCCTGGCCCCAGCCTGTGAGGACCCATATGCTGAACTGGAATGTGCTTCCCATGTGGGAGGCCCCCTAGTTTAGTTCTTGCCCCCGGGTTTGGCCTCTGGCTTGAGGGGGCGTCCCATGCAGGAGGCCCCCAGTTCCTGCCCTGCACAACTCCCGCCCACCTGTATGGAACAAAACCATATTGAAAATGAATGACATACAACTATGGAGACTGCTCTGGGCCCTCCCGCTTCTCTCTGTCTCTCTGTCTCTGTCAAAAACAATAGAAAAAAAAACACAAAACACCCACATACTTACTATCTAGTTAATATTTTATTTATTTCATATTTAGTTACCTTAATAAAATATATACACATATATGTGTGTATATAATATTAGCTGGATAGACATATGTATATAAATTACAACTATAAAATATAGATGTACCTACTACATACACATACATACATGTACACAATTATAGTCTCCTGCATCTCTCTCTTCACCTAATTTTTTTCTCTCTCTCCAAAGATAACTATTGTCTTGAAGGTGGAGGATACCATTCCCATACATGTGTAATGTTTAAATGTCTTGTTCTCACGCCTTTATTACGTATATGTAATTCCAATTTCTTGCTATCCTAAGTAACACTATAATAAGCTTTCTTGTACGGCTCCCATTCTGCACGAGCAAGAACTCCTATGAATCCTCCTGCCTGTCCCAGAACTAATGGCATTGCCTCTTAAAAATGCAGAATGTAGGCCCCACTTCAGGTCTTAAATAGAAATTTCATTTCTGCTTTGCAACAATACCTCCAGGTGATTCAGAAACACATTAGACTTTGAGAAGCACTGTTTCAGGCTATATAAAAAGAAATGGAATTACTCAGAAGGACACACACTTCTTCAACTTTATCAGGCATCACCGAATTGCTTTCCAAAGTGGTTATATCATCAATATGCAATCCCAACAGAAGTCAGACTTCCAAATTTTTGCCAGTGACTGGCTGCAAAATGTTATGTCATTATTGTTTTGAATTGCATTTCCTTCATTTCTAACAAGGTTGCACATCTCTTCGGAAATCCATTTCCTGTCGGTGCCTTCTGTGAATTCTGTGGTCGTACCCTGTGCCCCATTTTCTGTGGCTCATATTCTGTTCCTTTATGTCAAATCAGAGCAACCTAAAAAAGGTCTTTTGATCTTTATTTTCACTTTCCTCCCCCTTCATCTTTCCTTCTTTCTCTATTTGCTGGATGAGGTTGTAGGGTGTGGAGGTTATTTAGATATCCCAGTTGTCAGGATAGTAGATGTGAATAGACATTACCAAGTGTGTTCTGATATGTCAACTTGGACCAAGAGAAAGTAATAATAACAACAGCAACAACAATGACAACTAGGCCACAAGTCGACAGAAGAGAATTTAAACCCCTGCCTGCCTGATTTCAAGGTCTATTCTCAAAGGTTCTTTCAACCTCCAGTTGTTTCTTGTGATCAAAATATTGATTTTACATTAAAGCTGAAAGCTACCACTGTTTCCCTCTCTCTTCAATATGTATTAATATATAAAAGCATGTAATATGTATATAAAATCATATATAATAAAGAGTATGTATAATATATCACATGCATTGCATTTCTGTGTTACATGTGTTACAGTATAATTATTGATAGCAATGGAGTATAGCAAGGCTAACATTTGAGGGTCTTTAGTAATGAGTAAGTAAGAGGTCAATAAATTCTAGACACCACATTTCATATACAGTTCTCCTAATATTTTTTAACAATACTTATAGAATCATCTATGATACTGGATAAATAAATAAGATTATTTATTTGTTTGAAAAGGTTTTACTAAGCCTCTTTCCTGGAAATTGTGATTCTGTAGGTCTGAGTTGGAAACCAGATACCTGCATATATCTGTGTTTTTACAGAAACACAGGTGAGTATCTTTTTATAAGTATTTGGAGGGGGTGGAGGAACTTCCACTGCCTAAGTAATATATATATATATATATATATATATATATATATATATATCTGCTCCCTCTCACCTGAATATTGACCCAGCATAATTCAAAGCATGTGGTAGGATCAGTGCAATGAGGCATACATTTTGAAAGCACCATTTCAGTCTTGCTCAGGAAGGAAACACCCTCCCACATCCCAAGGGGGTGTCTACTGGGCAAATGTCAAGGCAATTACAATTAGGCTCCATTTAAGCACTGCATTGCTACTGCCTTGTCTCGAAGCACTGATAAGGTGGCCACTCAACCTGCTGACTTTATTTACAAGCCACCCACTCCCCCCAGCAAAGCTGTGGCTCCCCTTATCTCTGTTTGACCTCTGAACAGATGGCAGATAAAGGAGGCTTCAAGGCAGCAGCAGCAGGGCCTCTACCAGGTCTCTTGGAAACAAACTGAGTCCGCCCCTCTCACTTCAACTTCAATCTCAGTCTATGCATCTCTCCCAGTTCCCACATCTTGGCTGCATTCTCTGCACATCTGTAAACTTGTGCCTGATTCTTCATTTCAAAGTTATGAGATGCCTATTTTGGAAAATGTGAATAATCGAAAAAGCAGTGAGTCTGACTTGATGTGACAGAGAAAAGCAATTGGAGAGGCTATTATAACTACTCAGATTTGTAGGAACTTTTTTTATTGCCCACAAAGAACTTCCTCAATGTGGAGAAAACACAGGCATGAGGTGTTCTTGATAAGTGCTTCTTTCCAAAAACCTAAAAATAGTTTACAAATAGCCTATCATAGATTTATGAGGGTGCTTTTAAATGCTACCATCCCTTCAGGAAAAGGAAAAGGGGCTGAGAATTTTCTTAGAGGATTACACACCCAAGTATAGAGCCTTTCTTTTCTCATTAATCAATCAATAAATATCCATTAAGTAACAAAATAAAATTAAAAAAACAAAGAATGAAGAGTAGGAAATATAAAATAGCAACGGTTTGATCCCATAGGTTGTTATAAGGATTAAATGATGCATGTAAAAGCACTTAGAACAGAGCTGTACACATGGAAAAAGCTCAACAATTATCTGTTTTCTTCACTAATTATTTTCCTAAGAAACTTAAGGTATACATATGCAAAGAAACCTAATAAACCACTCCAGTATTGGCAGCAGGTTATAATTCCTTTTTGCAGCATCAGCAACTAACTCAGGAACAGATCGATAAATATCAACACAATTCAGATTAAGTCAGCATATACAAGGACTGTCCAGAAAAAAAATCCAACCATAAATGCCGCTATTTTTTATATTACATGGCTGGATGCTTTCTGGACAGCCCTCGTATTAAATTACACAGCAATGCTAGAGGCAGTAAATTATATAGAACAGTGTCTCTCAATCATAATGATTGGCATGCAAACCACAGGGGACATTTGGCAACGGTTAGAGGCATTATGGGTTGCTAGAATTTGGGGGTAGGTGTTACTACTGGTGTCCAGTTTTAGAGGCCAAGGTTGCTGCTAAACATGCTGCAAGAAAGCCCCACAATAAAGAATTGTTAGGACCAAAACATCAACCGTGCCAAGGGGATGGCACAGGCTTTGCACTTCAAGAATGAGAGAAATGTATTTCAGACATAGAAGAAAATATGAGAACGTTTGGGAAGGGGAAAATGCTAGTACGAGGTGCAATAACAAAAGAATTAAAAGCCTGCAAGCAGTGTTCAAAAACCCTGCAATCACTTGGCGTTTTTACTTTCCATCTGTGCTATGAACCTGCCTGTATTACTAACCATTCTCTCACACCCTGTGTCATCATTACCTAGAGCGCCTAGTTAGATGACTCCAATTCAGGAATCTGGCCCCTCAACTCCATGTACCTTTGGGGAAACCATGATTTCTCTCTTTGGTTAGCCCATCTGTACAAACACTACAGCTCTCAATTTCATAGAGGAAGTTCATTCTCTCGTTCTGATGCTTTGCTTACTTCAAGTATATGAAGAATTCTATTTCTTTAAATACCTATTTAAAGGTGAGAGTAACTTTACCTGTCTCTCAGATGTGCAAATGTTCATTAAATCCATTTCAGGGGAAGCCGGAATGGCTCAGTGGGTTAAGCACTTGCTTTGCAGCCCCAAGATCTGAGGATCGAATCCTGGCCCCAGCCCCTTGCTGACCCTTATGTTGAACTGGAGCATGGCCCCAGTTTGGTTCTTGCTGGGGGAACTTCCCATGTGGGAGTCCCCCAGTGCCACCCCTGTCTTGAGGGGGCATGCCTCCCATGCAGGAGTTCCCGGCTTGGCTCTCTCCCTACAAGGCCCCCGCCCACCTGTGTGGAAGAAACCAAGTCAAAAACTGATGACTTACAGCTATGGAGACTGCTTTGGGCCCTCCCCCTTCACTCTGTCTGTCTCTGTCTCTGTCTCTGTCAAAAATGATAAAATAAATCTTTTTTAAAAATCCATTTCAATAACTCACCTGCAACTAAATGTGGAAATAAAACTGATTTTGAATCTTAAGGAATTTGCATTTCCAATGTATATACAAATATGAAACAGAACATATTAGGAATATTATCATCCCAAGGTAATAATCACCATATATTTCTTATTCGGTTAACTATTTTTCTTTTGATTATATGTGCTTTCTCTATGTAAATGGTAAAATTGTCAGACCTCATTCTCATATGTTGGGTTTTTTATTTGTAAGCATTTTATCCCAAGGAAATTAAGTGGTTCAGCACATTTTTTCTGTTAGTAGAATCTTACTTTATTTTCCCATTTGTGTCCCAATATTAAAGATCATTTACTCTAAAGACACTCAACAAGGACAGTGCTTGGGGGAAAAATTCTTTATGAATTTGTAATAGTTAAGAAATGAGTGTTGGAGGGTACCGGTAATTTCATACTCAATATGCTTTAACATTTGCTTTGTTTTGCCTGTTTGACTTTATTCCTACTGGAAGCAAAACAACGGCATTTTCTCTATGTCTTGTTATTTTAAATCCTAGTAATTTTGTGCACATCCGACAAAAAAGCCAGAACGAAGAAATGAAAAGAATATGAAAAATATCTAGCAGCTGCCCCATTATCATAACCGCAAAGGAAAGAAGTTGGTCAGGAGAACAATTCTTTTGTTTACTTTTAATTTCCTTCTGGCTTTTAAAAATATAACTTGTGTTCATATAAATGCTACGTCAAAGCCATCATAATAAATAATTAGTGTTATCAGAGATTGTTTTGTTCTTCCAGCTGCAAGAACTGTTTTATTTACATACTATGGTGACATGAGTCAAAAACAGCTGTTATTTTATGTGAGCTATTCCATGATTTGATTTGAAATGCTTCCCTCCAGGACATCCAATGGCACTTTAAGAGCAAAGACAGACTCATGACAAAATGATTTTGGATTGTTCTGCATCACAGAAAGAAAATTACTTGGATCAGTGAATGAGTGTTAAGAGTGAAAACGTATGCTTTCAAAGGGGAAATGTTAGTTTGAAATCATGTGTTCTTAGGCTGAGTGTGGAGTATCACACAGGTCACATCCTAGAAAAATGCATCCTGGGAATGCATTCTGCCTTAGGAGAAGACAATTCACTTGCTAATTTAATTTACCTCCTTTCTGGGGTCAGCCATTCCCTGGTGCTATATAAAGGCAAAAAATAATGAGTGGCACTTAAGTTCTCCTAGACAGAAGTAATCATAAGCAGGACAAACAGAGTCAGGAAGAGAGAAAAAAGAAAAAAAGACCTGCTGGAGAGAAAAAGAACAGGTGGCAACGAGACAAGGAAAAACAAAAAGAGATAAAGGGGAGAGAAAAGGAAAGAATAATATCCCACATTCATTTCTTTTTTTCTCATGGTGGCGAAGTCCCTTCTGATGCACTTGATTAAAAGTCCCTTTTAATTGTACGGGACTGCTGTAAAATTCCTCATTCCAATCTACTTCCACAAATAAGTGAAAATTCTTTTTGGTTTTCAAAAATTGAGGAGTAAATTTAGTAGAATTTTACCACAGATCAAACATACTATGAGCTGATGCAAAAGAAATGAATGAGACACCTCAGGATGAGTCAATTTCAAATTATATTGTTTATTTACTTCTTGACGTCCCAACTCAAACTCGTTACACATTTAGTAACAGAAAATCCAAGTTATGTTCTGGAAGTGTAATCAATAATTTGTTTTTCCCAATCAACTTGTCTCAAATTTATTACTGATACCATTTCAGAAATTACAGGGTTTTTTTTTCTATGTCAACAACTTCTTGCCAACAATACTGGGGGTACTGAAAAATAAATACACATTTTAAGAGATGTCATCTGTGTATTACGTTCTGAAGTTCAATTAAATTATAGTAGCAATGTTTGCTCAAAAGGTGGTGTTACTCAAATGAATGTTAGTGTCACCATGTGATGGTAGGACAGTCAAAGAAAATGGCAGAAGCATGGTGGTCATTCCAGGAGTACAAGACTATTTTGCAGTGGTACTTGAATTTTGAGAATGTTGTGGAAGAACAACACAACGGAGGCATGAGCATGCAACAGAACCTCCAACATGCCTAACAATTTCATTCATTTATGATAAGTCTGAAACACATGATAAATTGAAACAGCATGCAAGCAATACAAGTGGACACTTTGGTCAGTGTTGTGCAAGCAGCAGTTCACTGTAATCAGAGGTGTCTGGACACTGATGCTAACCTCTCTGAGCATCTCTTGTAGTTACACAAGTCTAAATGTTACTTGTATTCATCTTTTGTTATTGGTATATATTGAGCATTACAATTGTAATATAGTTTTTTCTTTCTTAAAATGTATGTACATTTTTTGGCATCATCTGTATATTTCTTCAGACTCCCAAGATATTTTATCTTTGGGAGGTATATATCATAGAGTGCATAACTGGTAGTTTTTCTCACTTCATAGGATTATACTGAATGCTAAGTATAACCATTAAGTGGAAGTGTGTAAGAAGTAAATAAACCAAATTTTTTTCAATTTTTGTTTATAATTAAATTCCTGAGTTTGACTTTCACATTTACTTGTTATATTATTTTTGAAATAAAATCCATACTTATATATCCAATATCATGATAAATACTTAAATGGAAATTCATAAATAAATATGGTTAAATTATAAAATGCACATAAATGGAATATTATATAGCAATTAAAATGAATGTGCTAACTCCTTACGTTGACCCGGAGTAAAGAGAAATCAGAAAGCAGCATAAATATGATAACATGCCCTCATTATAAAAACAAAGAGGAAAAGAAAAAGAAAGAGAAAATAAACTAGTATATTTGTATATTTATATTTGCTTAAACAAGAAATATAAATTACCTCTAATTAATTTAAGAGGACAGAAAACAAAAATTTAAGGTTTTCTTTATAGAACTCTATATGTTTAGTTACCATAATTATGTATTGTAGTACTATTTCTGTGATTTATAAAAAACAATATATGGAATTGTCACAACTAACGATTTACAACTATGGATACTACTCTGGGTCTCTCTCTCTCTCTCTCACACATCTTCTCTCAAAAAAACAAAAACAAAATATATATATATATATATATATATATATATATATATATATATTTCAAAAAACAATACAGGTAAATAAATAGAATAGGTTTTAATAAATTTGTCAGTGTTTCTTAAATACCCTTTTACCAATACCAATACTACAATTTAAATAGTAAAATATAAAGTATATTTAAAGATTTATTTTTATTGTTTTTGGCAGAGAGAGAGAGATAGAGAGAGACAGAGAAAAGGAGGAGGGCCCCAAACAGTCTCCGTAGTTGTACATCATCGGTTTCTCCACATAGTTTCATCCCACAGGTGGGAGGGGCTGCACAGGGCAGGAACTGGGCCAGGGTCTTCACCCCGGTGAGAACTGAACTGGGGGCACTCCCCAGCTCAGCACATGGGTCCGCACGGGCCGGGGCCGGGATTCGATCCCCGGTCCCCAGGGCTGCAAAACGAGTTCTCAACCCACTGAGCCATCCGGCTTCCCCATAAAGTATATTTAGACTATAAATTTTTACTTTTTTCTAATGACACTTTAGACTAATTTAGTTAACACTTAGTAGTGTTATCACTTCATATTTACTACAAATTTGAGTATTAATCTCTTGTGTTTAAAGAAAATATACAGTGCTTTATATGTTATTTTATTGACTATACCAAGTCTAAAGTAAGGATATTAATGCCATTATACATGTGAGTCAACTGAAACTCAAAGTTGAAAACACTGGTCACAGCTAGTAAGGTACATAACTGAAATTAAACTGAGATCCACCTGATCCAAAACTCACGCTCCTTGTGCTCAATATCAATGTCCTAAATACCTGTTTGGGTACATACACTCAAGTAGAAACTACTGAGATATATGTAGAAAAACAATAATACAAGTTTAAATTAGTTTGTTTGGCTGATACATATGCTCCTGGCCCACAGATGCCTGGAAGCATAAAGCACATTGCAGACGAGAAGGAATATTAAAGTGCCAATAATATGCCTCAGGCATAAATGAGTCCCTTATAAATGTATATTAATGCAATTGTTTAATCATCCTAAACAACTTACAAATTTCTTGGATTACGTCTCCTGAGTTTTTAAGTTATAACTTGGAACTACTAAGTATTTTCATATTCTTCTATGTCCTATTTCCCGTGATTTTCTGTACTGTAGAGTACTTGGGCTGACATACATATATAATACATACATACTTTCATTTACTTCCATGTTTAAGTGCTTTTATAATTCCCAACCTTAATTCTCATATTTTAACCAGGACTTTTGCTTTGTTTCAGCTATATGTTAGATGTAATTTGTTTATTCTGACTTATATTTACAAATACACAATATATTGAAATATTAATAATTTTCTACTTAAAGTTCATTACATTTTTTTAATTGGTAAATTAAGACAAAGACCAATTTCTGGGTTAAAATGTTGGAGTCTTTAAACTACCATTAATAAATATTGCTTGTTGAAAAAAAGAAATAATTCAATTAGTACCCCAAGTACAAATATAGATCTTCCCAATTTCAGTTTAGTAATTTTATTCCTCTTCAACTGTTTCTAAAAAAAAATTCATGTTTGCATAATATTTTTATATGCATTCTGAAATAACTAACTAGTGTGAGAAATTGAAATTCTCTACTTTATGTATGAGGGCTGTCCGAAAAGTATCCAGCCATGTAATCTTTCTTGTTATATTGACAATAACTGAATTTTTTTTTTTTTTTTGGACAGCCCTTATATAAAAATACCCTTAGCTAGCATTTTCAAATCTTGATTAAAAAATAATGATATGCACACATATGTAAATACATACTAAATATTTATTAAAACATTTTCCTGTAGTATTTTATACTTTTTATTATGTTATTCATAAAAGAAGAAATACAAATGGTCTATAGAAAAAGATCATGAAAGACCAACATCACTAATCATCGGTAAATAGCAAATCAAAATCACATCTCCTCTGATAGGTTTAATTATGGATATCTTCAGTGTGAAGTAACTTTGGTAAATCAATACAATATATACTAGGTAACATAAAACAAAAGAGGAGCCAACACCGGGTGTCAAAAAAAAAAAAGAGGACCAAGTGAAATCTTCTGTAGGACATATCAACTGAAAAAATTATCAATCATGAGTAGAAATTAGCCACAAATTTGGGAAAAGGCATTACAGGGAGAGTAATATAGGATTTGGCCTTGAACAAAAGTCACTCTATGAATTGAACAACAAAATGTAAGTATGTGTTATGATTGTAAATTAATCTAGATGGAGGGGGACATGAAACTTAAAGGAACTGTACAATCTCTTGATGGAATAGGAGGTAGATATTCTGCTGCAGGTGAGTAAACAGGCATTAAGCAGGGGCTTGAAAAGACTGGTAACACCTTAAGATGAGGGAGCTAGACTCCAAAGTGGGATAAAAGAATTGAAGGTCCGGCAGCTGAATTTGATTATGATGAACGTATAGTCTCGTTATGTAAAAAATTACATATGAAAGCTAATAGTAAAAATAATCTCTAAATTAAAAAAAACCTTTTTTTTGTTAAATTTATTGGGGTGACATTAATTGATCTCAATTACGTTGTTTCCAGGTGTACAATTCTACATTACATTGTCTATACATCGCATTATGTGCTCACCACCTAGAATCAGCTCACTTTCCGTCACGGTATGTTTTATTTCCCCTCTCTACTAACTCCCCCCATCTTTTATTGTTTGAGGGAAAGTGGGGGGAGGGGGAGCGGTGAGGCCCCAGAGCAGTTTCCATATTTGCACCTCATTAGTTGTGACATGGTTTCTTTCCACACAGGTGGATGTGGGGCCACGAGGGTGGGAACCGAACTGGGGACCTCCCGCATGAGAGGAGAGAACCTTCACTGCCATCTCAGGTTATGAGTTGCACCGCAGTTCAGCATATATGTTTACACAGGCTGGGGCCAGGCATTGAACCCTGGACCTCCTGATTAGAAGGCAAGCACCCAACCTGCTGAGCTACCCCAGCACCCCCTCTATTACATAACTTGATTAAAACTGATGTGTAGAAAAATGTAAAGACTATATAATATAGCACCCGTTGGTTTCTTAACCTGTACCTAACCTGTCCCACAACACGGACACAGTCCATCTCTGCAGATGAAACCACACTTGAATAATTATTAAGTTTAACCCATCTATTTTTTTAAATATGCTTAGGTAAAAATCATCTCTTTGAATCCCAAATATAAAAAGAGGGCTACTTCATACTTTTCATCATCATTCAAATCATCATTATTAAGAATGACTTTATTAAGTATTTAATATGTGACACTCACAACAGGAAAAAGAAATTAGAATATGATGTGGTTCTATCATAGAAATGTTCTCAATAAAGTCTACTATAACTTCCTTTAGCAAGTATCTAACCAAAATAATGATTGCTTTGTTCTGAAGTTTCTTCATTTGGAGTTTAGTTTTGCTGCAAATATTGTTTTGTGTCTTTCCAAATAACTTTCTGTAATTATCCTCCATTGAATTAGCAAAACTAATGGAAACTGTTCTATTTGGTCTTCTAATTTAATGTCTTTTCCTTCTTGCTTTTTCTGTGAAAGAGAGCTTTTTCCAGGTTCCAAAAAAAAACTCAATTTCTCCAACTCAAATGATTTTTATCCTGAATATATTACAGGAAAGTGCCTCAGGTTTTTTTTTAACCTTCCTCTTATTCCCCTTGGTGAACATCTTTAATATCATCAGTCTGGAGCTTATCTCTTGGATAGTGTTACTCATTTTTTTTTTCCTCTTTGCATTACCAAATTCTGTCCTGACTTTTAATCTACATGATTCAAAATTTGGCAATCCCAAAGTGGATAATATGCCAGGAAAATCATCTGCTAGGACCAATGTCATTTTTACAAAATTTTAACACTCGCTTAGATCATGAATCTCTTCCTAATTAAGAAATCTTGCACAATGAACATTGTAGTTAATGGTATTAAATGCACTGACATCCAGAAATGATTCACGAACAAAACATACTCACATTGATACTTTCCTATTACGTAAAGGTTGTTTTGTTGTATAGAACTATGATCTGTAGATAGAAGAGGCCTTTGTAACACCAATATGTTACTAAAAATGATTAGACTTGAAGATAAAATTCTAAAATACAAAAGCCTAGACATCAGCTAAATAAACAGAGTATTAAGTAAAAAAAAAAAATGGTGATATTAGACCAACTCATTCATTTGGCAATCTCTGCTAGACCATGATCATATAGGAGGGCTGTCTGGAAAGTATCCAGCCATGTGACCATTCTCATTATATTGACAATGGCTGGATTTTTCCCAGACAGCCCTTATACATGTGGTGAGCCCAATAAATTGCACAGCTATAGGCTTACAAGAATATTATTAGGTATATATCAGCCATTTCATGTAAACCAGTATTGGCTATAAACTTCTAATTCTAGCATTGTTCATTAAGGAAAATGCCCAGTTGGTGGATATTATTAAAGACATTGATTATTTTATGTCTATAATGTCTTCTGGGCTCTCATTCTATTTTATGACAATATTATTATTCTATGTTACAACAGCTAGAGGCATAGGCCTATATTCCAAAAATCTATTTTAGTTAAATATTACAAAGTTAAAAAAAAATTCTTAGGGAAAAGATTGTTGTTGAGCTTTAATGAGTATTGAACTATCGCTGGTTAAAATAATCTAGGACAGGGGTGTCCAACTATTTGGCTTCCATGAGACACACACAGGAAGAAGAAGAATTGTCTTGGGCCACACATAAAATACATTAACACCAATGATAGCCAATAAGCCAAAAATATAAGATCGCCAAAAATATCTCATAATGTTTTAAGAATGGTTACAAATGTGTGTTGGGCCAAATTCAAAACCATCCTGGGCCACATGTGACCTGTGGTCCACAGGTTGGACAAGCTTGATCTAAGGCATAGCTAGGCCTTAATTGTGTTAATAACATATACTCTATCATAAAACTACCACGTTTTTATACAGCTCTTCCACATACATCACCTCGTTTTATATCTATGACAACTGCAAATAGGATGGCAGTGTTAGTCATTTATAGAAAACAAGAAATGGCCTCAAGAAAAATAAAGATATTTGGCCAAATAGACACTTGAAACCTAAGTCTTTTGTAAATATCACATACCAAATAATATGAGATATCAAATGAGGAAACAGAGGTCTCCTAACTCTATACAGAATGCACACAGTCTAAGAAAATAGATGAATAGTTAATGAGCCTATTACCTTAGTCCACAGTACGTGTTAAACTCTGGAGATAAAATAGTGAGGAAAACAAATAAGACCCTAATTTTTACAGAATATGCACTAAAAAAAAGACAGATATTAATTAAATAATCGCATTAACAAATGTAAATTTACAACCCGATCTAAGCACTAAGAAGGAAAGGAATATGTACACGCAGACACATTTCATTTGAATACACAGAAACAGAAACATTTGGTGGCAATAACTTGTATGCTTTAGACCATTTAATCTCATTTCTAACACGATCATAAGAGAAAAAAAGTCATTTAAAGCTTTTATATATACATTTTTGTCTTAGTTAGCTTGGGGTGCCATAACAAAATTAGGAAGCGTAGACGACAGAAACCGTATTTCTGACAGTTCTGGGGGCTAGAAAGTCCGACATCAAAGTACAAGTAAGGTAGATTTAATTCTGAGAATGCTTCTCTTAACTTATAGGTGGCCATTCTTTCACAGTGCATTTCTACAGTCTCTTATTAGTGTGCACATGAGACAGACAGCATGCCTCTTCTTATAAGGACACTCATATTACCATGAGAGTAATACCCTATAACCTCAGCTAATTACTTCCCAAAGACCACATCTCCAAATACCATTACACTTGGAGATTAAGGCTTCACATACAAATCGTGGAGGGACTAACAAAAATAATAGCTTATTATTATTGTCATGAGAAATACATGGAATAAGAAAAAAATGAGAAAACCTGAAAAAAACTATTAAAATTTTATTCTTCTATGTTCTACTCTTCAGATATTTTTTTCTTCTTTAATCAAGCCAACACATAGCTTTCAGGTTAAAAGTCATATATAAATGTAACCATGTCTTAGGCTTCAGAAAAATAATTCTTTAATTGAAACAGAAAACTGTAAAATATTCCCAATAGAGAATTTTTGTTTCCAGCCAAATAGGAGCAACACTCATCCATTCAACATTTTTTTAATGAAAAATAAAATTGAATGATTTGAAAAATGGGTTAAATCTATAAAACACCGGTTTTCATATATTTGACAACAGATAACTTAGTACAGTGATCCTTTACAGAACAGATAAAAATAAGATGATGCATATTATTACACTAGCTTAATGTTTGTATGAAATTTTCAGGATGCAATACAAGAAGGAGTAGGGTAAATAGTGCGTGCTGATGAGAGAGAAATCACAATTCAGAGGCCAATGTGTTTAAAACAAGGGGGCTTCCTAAATAGCTACAGAAATTAGGCAGAAGAGACCTAACAATTTATTGCTGCCAATCTGTACACATTTGAGAGAAAATTATCTAAGTACAGAAAAAGAACCACCTAGAAGAGATAGCTGAAATATTTCCAGGACTCACAGAGAGCTCGGAAAAGTCCGTATCTTCAAGAGGCAGTGTGGAAGTGTCTCATAGTACATAGGACGTCAAAGTCCTAAAACAGCTTTAATGGTGTAGCTCTAAGATAATTATGTTCAGGATCCATCCTGGGTGATATTGGTTAGTAGAAATTAGGTAGGTTCCGGGTGGACGATTCCAAAGTACTTCATCTATGTGTTACAATGTGTGTTCACAACCCATAGTCAGCTTTCTTCCCACTATTACATATTTAGCTCCCCATCCCTCCTCTCCCACCACTCTCCCCCCTTACCCTTGACTGTGTCCATGAGGTTTTGTTTCTTTGTTGCTCAGTTTTATATTCCACAGATGAGTGAAGTTATATGGTTCTTAGCTTTTTCTGTCTGGCTAATTTCACTTAGCATGATGATCTCAAGTTTCATCCATGTTGTTGTAAATGGCAGTATTTCTTTTATTATAACAGAGTAGTATTCTATTGCATATATATGTACTACACATTTTTTATCCAGTCATCGATCAAAGAGCTCTTTGGTTGCTTCCATGACTTGTGGTTTTCATTTTCATTTTCCTGATGATTAGTGATGTTGAACATGTTTTTAAATAACTTTTGACCAGTTATATATCTTCTTTAGAAATATGCCATTTGAGGTTCTTTGCCCATTTTTAAACTGAATTGTCTTTTTTACAAATCAGTTGTGTGAGTTCTCTATACATTTTGATTATTAATTTCTTATCAGATGTGTGATTCTGGTCCTTGCCTTTTCATTTTGCTGGTTATTTATTTTGCTGGAAAGTTTGATGGCACCCCAGTTGTTTATATTAGTTTTTGATTCCTGTGATTTAGTGACATGCCCCCAAATTCATTGGCGGGTTCAACATTGAGAAACTTTTTCCCTATGTTTTCTTCTAGACATTCTAGTTCCAGGTCTTACATTTAAGTCTTTAATCTGTTTTGAGTTAATTTTTACTAATGGTGTAAGATAGGGGTCCACTTTCATTCTTTGCATGCAGATGAGTAGTTTTCTCAACACCATTTATTGAAGTAACTTTCCTTTCTCCACTATGTGTTCTTGATACTCACCCTGTAAGCATGGGCTTATTTCTGAGCTCTCTATTCTGCTCCATTGGTCAGAAATAACCTAAGTATCCATTGAGAGATGAATGAATAAAAACATATAATATGTATCGAATCTTATAATGTTATAATGAGCATTATTCAGACATAAAACAGAAGAAAATCCGGCCATTTGCCACAACAGGGATGAACCTAGACAATATTCTGTTAAGTGAAATAAGCCAGACAACAAGACAAATA
The DNA here is from genome assembly GCA_004027555.1 of Craseonycteris thonglongyai. Taxonomy (NCBI): domain Eukaryota; kingdom Metazoa; phylum Chordata; class Mammalia; order Chiroptera; family Craseonycteridae; genus Craseonycteris; species Craseonycteris thonglongyai. The sequence goes on along the minus strand of PVKE010007258.1, from coordinate 6,308 downwards.
CCATATGGTACCACTTATATGTGAAATCTTAAAAAAAAAAAAAAAAAGGCAATATTATAGAAACATTAGAGAGTAGAATGATGATTTCTGGGGGTGGAGGAGGGTGGAAAAATGGGGAGATGTAGGTCAAATTTTTCAGGCATAACATGAAAACTTTCTGAAGATCTAATGTATAGCATGATACATACAGTTAATAATATGGCACTGCATATTTAAAATTCATTGAGTAGATCTTAAGCATTCTCATTACAAAAAAAAAGGAGAAAGATTAGAGATAGTAAACTATATGAGGTAATGGATGTGCTAATTGACTTGATGTGGTAAACATGTCATAATGTTTATGGCAGATGATCACATACACTTTAAATATATAAAGTTTTATTTCTCAATTATTCCTTAATAAATCTGAGAAGAATAAGTATAGTTAGCTGTAGTCATATAGGCTGTGATGGACATATGAGTACATTAGTTTCATTGTAAATAGCAGCAACTAGTCTTTCTGGAGTACATTTTTATGTACACATTGTGTGACTCCTTTTCCTCTTCTTGTTACTTTCTGGCTTTTCTTTCTGTCAGGTACCTATATCAAATTTAAACATTAAACGCACTGGTCCTTCAGGGTAGTTTCTGAATACATCATTGAAGTCTCCTGCACTGATGACCACTTGTACTATTCAGTTCTCTCTCTTTGCCAAACCACATCTGGCAATATCACAATCCAATCTACTGCACACAAAAACAACTGTTTTCTTGCTTAATCACTTACTGCCTGGTGATAATGATAATCCATAATTAAAACCAGGAATTTTACTGTATTTAATGCTAATGCCAGCAAGCTCCATGTATTTAAGTAGATGTAGCAAAGACCTGGATGTTAGTAACTGAGAATGCTTGAATAATATATTATACAAGAGAATTCCCTTTACCTCTCTAAATAATGAACGTGGTATCTATCTACAAACAAGAGTTCAAAATTGTCCACTTTCCTTTGCTACAAGGCAACATGATATGTGTAAGAGATGCAGCTGAAGAAGGTAAACCTGATATCTAGCAATGATAAACTCCAATATCTAGTCCACAGAATTGTCAGGGAAACTTCCATAATTCTGAGTCTGCAACCACCAAAGTAACGTTTGTAAAATTGTGTTTTCTGCACTAGTGCTTTAAATTACACTGTAATGATTTTGTTGTCTGTGTGCCTGATTCCTCTAACTTACAAAAGGATAGAAATAACAATAGATCTCTCTAAGTAGAACAAAACAGAGAGTGCTGTTAGTTGTAAAAAATAGTATTGAGGAGCCTAGAGTGTAAAGAACAAAATTTATTGGTGAGTTTGCACTATATGTATATGTTCTTTTTAAAGATTTCTAAGTAAATGACAAATGCTTTATTTAGTCACATAAAGCCAACATTAATATAGTTCAAGTATATGCAAAATAGAGATATGTTTTCAACAAATTATGATTGGGTGCAACAAATCTGTATATAGCTTACAAAATAAATGTTAATACTGTTGCCTACTGTTCCATATTATTTGAGTATATTCTCTATTAAAGAACATGTGAATTATAGTCATTATGTACATATTTATAATTTTTATTCTCTGATAGCAATAGGATGGGAACTATTCAAGAGTAAGAACTGTTAAACTCTTAACTTTGAAAGGGTCTATTCCTCAGTTTACATATTAAAGAGCAGACATCATCACTACATATTTCCTGCATAACTCAAGTTCTTTTGCTGTTGTTGCTATTGTCGCTGTTGTTGTTATATTCACTGAAGGCATGATATGGCCTACTCACTAGATTATGTTAATGTCTAAAAGTACCTAAAAACCTTTTTAGTTTCTCATAGCTGTTAGTTTCACACATGCTAAAAATATTTATTTCCTTTCTTTTATTATTTTTTTCTTACATCTGATATAATATTTTATTTAAAATATTTATTTTTGATTAAAAAGTAACACGATTTGATAAAGAAAATGTATAAAGCATAGGAAAGTATAAAAGTATAAAGAAAACTAAAATAATTTGTAAAGCCAAAATTCAGAAAAAATACAATTAACATTGTATGTCTTTTAGCCTTACACACACCCATAAAGAACTCCAGTCCACAAAATCATTGTGTCCTAAATGGGAAGAAATAACTCATACAGTGTCAAAAACTTCAGGAAATTAGAGGTTCTGAGAGATGTGTTGATGTAAATGAGGCGAACATGGCTTTATATGGTATTTTAACATATGATAAAATAGTGGCCTCACTTTGTTGTTACTGTATTCTCTCTCTCTGTCTCGCACTCTCTCTCTCTCTGTCTGTCTCTCATAATGCCTTTATTTTTTTATGTTACATGGCTGGGTACTTTCTGGATGGCCCTTGTGTATTAAACCATGTGAACTGTTCTAGTTTTATTGAAAATGGCTGAAGTTTTTCTAGAGAGCTCTCTCGATAGATAGATAGATAGGTACATAGATAGATAGATAGAAAGATAGATAGATCTATTTATACACACACATACACATAAATACATATATACATACAGAATTTCATAATTCAGTGTATTTATATATCTTGAGATATAGACTTTGTTTTTCTTTTTCTTATTTACCACCTGGTTATAAGTAAGAACTCAAATGTGTTTTTTCAAGCATTTTCAAATATTTATTAAAAGGTAATTTAAATTCAAATACACTCTTTTTGTTTTTCAGTGATGCTTAGGTGATCAGAAACAGCACAGAAAATTCATGGATGTGGGATCATTGAGGGTTGGACATGTTCCAGATGAGGATTTCCAAATTAGAAAATATCAAGAAAAAAAAACAAAAACAAAAACAAAAAAAACACGGGGAAGCCGGGATGGCTTAGTGGGTTCAGCGCTCACTTTGCAGTCCTGGGGACCGAGAATTGAGTACTGGCCCCAGCCCGTGTGGACCCATATGCAGAACTGGGGAGTGCCCCCAGTTCAGTTCTCACCAGGGTGAGACCCTGGTCCAGTTCCTGCCCTGTGCAGCTCCACGCCCACCTGTGGAATGAAACTATGTGAAAAAACCAATGATGTGCAACTATGGAGACTATTCTGGGCCCTCCCCCTTCTCTCTGTCTCTGTCTCTGTATCTCTCTCTTCTCTCTCTCCTTCTGTCAAAAACAAAAATAAACCTTAAGAGAAAAAGAAAAAAGGAAAAATATACAGTATTTGCAATATACAGTATATGCAAGAGAGTGCTATAATTCTAAGGGGACACACACAAACACTCACTTGATGAAAATAGGAAACTGATAGAGAAAAAAACGTGGTGCTACCTTGGTCACATACTAAGAACGAGGAACTGCTGAAGCAGAGGTATTTGAGCATTAAATATAGAAAGAGCAGGTAGTTAGGTAGAAATCAGCCAGGATGATAGTGAAGGTTGAATGGAAAGACTGAGGTTGAGGTGGAGATGGATGCTGTGAGGCAGGTATTAATGTCTTTGCTAAATAGAGAATAATTAGAAAGTCAGTTGATTATCATGACAAGAAGCAAGAAAGGGCATAAAGCTGATGAAAAAGAACCACAAATAATTAAAAGATACAAATGTGCATGAAGTATTAATAAATTGAGAATTGATACTTGATTTGGCTACAGTGGAAGAAACCCCTAGAAAAACCCAGTGTGTAACTAGAGAGATAAGTAGCCTTTAAAAATAATGAATAGTTAGTTTACTGACCTAAAATCAGGACTGTGTTCCATTTTTTCCTTTTCCTATAATTTAATCATTTTTACTTGATAGAAGGAAAATAAGAATTATGAAGTAGAAAACATGAATAGAATTTCTATTTCCCCATTGTTTCTCCACAATATGTATATATAGAATTTCATAATTAAATAAGCTTATCTGAAAGTAAACATAACATTTTCCAAAACTACAGCTGAATTAACATGATAGAAGACCTGCTACCAGAGGAATTCACATCGTTGTCCACCTTTCTCCACCAGAAAAAATGGTATGGCTGAGCAAAAAGTGGGTGTCTGCCATTGGTATGGGAGTAAGTGGCAGAAATAACTAATTACCCAAATGCCAGAAGATTCCTTTATGTGCCAACTGTCTCTCTCATATTGTCTTATTACTTCTTCTTTCATATCTTTAAAGAAAACAAAAATTACACTGCAAACTTCCATACATAATGTTAAAATTTAGTGATTTCCTCCATAATTAGCAAACATTCTCATTATCACCCCTTATATTAAATAATACACTAGAGATAATACTTATCAATGTAAGATTTTAAAAAAGAAAGAAAAGAATATTGAATAATCCAAGAATACCAAAAAATATATAATTGTTCTCAGAGAAAATGTTGCCTATTCAGAAAAACACAAATAAATTTAAATTCAAATTATTAAAATTATGACAGTTCAGAGAAATTAAATGCTATAAAATAACTTATTTTAAACCATATTTTATATTTCAGCAACTGGAAACTCTGAAATAAAATTTTTAAAGTATAAACTTCCTGATAGGAACCAAATAAAGAAAGCAAAAACAGCAGGTTATCAAATAAGATGCTTAAGTAGCATAAATATGACAATTCTGTACTCTTTTATATACAAATTCCTGAATATTCCAAGAAAAATCCAAAGCCTTTTCATAAATGTTAGAGAGATTTAAAAGGTATACAGAAATGAAATTTTTCAAACATTAAAGATACTTTTGAAAAGGAAGAGAAAAAAGAAGATAAGGGACTTATTTAACTGGATATCAAGATAATTATAGTGCTACAACAACAACAACCAGTTCTCTACTTCACAACATACACAAAAATCAAGTCTTATGCATTATCATCCCACATATTTAAAAAATTTTTTAAGTTTTGGAGAAAAAAAATATTACCTTCAGAATAGAATAAAACTTTTTAGACAAGTACATAATTCAAAAGGAAATGTTAATTTCACTACACTAAATAAAATACCTTTGGTCATCATAAGACCCCATTTAAAATGTGAGAAAGCCAAGCCAGAAGACAAGAGGAGACATTTGCAAGACATTGAAGAGAAAATAATTGATATTTAGAATATATAAGCAGTACTTACAAATCAGTAAAAAAAAAACAATAAAAAGTCAATAGAAGATAGCAAATACTATAAACAGGCAATTCATAGAAGAAACCAAAGTGTCCAAAAAGTCTTTAAAGATACTGTACCTCACTTGAAATCAAGAAAATGCAAATCAAAACCAGAGGGATGAATAATTCAATATTTCAACATTAGGTAAAAAGTAGAAAGTCAAGTGTTAGTTTGGACAATCAGGAGTTCTTTGGGTAACATCTAATACTGGCCCAAGACACGAAGGAACAGGATAAACTCCAGATTGGTAGATGACAGTTTTAATAAGGAATGAAAGCTACTCGATGGGAGGCTTTTCTTGGGTGGCCACAAGATGAATAGATCTCTGTACCTGTCCACCAGAATCTAAAAAGTTTATATAGGAGGTTTAACTGGTTCAGTCACATAGACCGACAAAATTATCTCAACAATACTGAGGTCTCCCAAGACTGTGTCCTTGAAAACAACTACCATTGAGGAAACAGTGGGCAGGGTATACGTTGCAAGGAGAAGGGAAGCACAGATTTCCTGAGTTTACTCACAGGTCAACCAGTGCTCCAGTCATTTTGATGACCTCCTCCAAACGTCTGTATTACTAATATTGCAGAAGACATAGAGCAGAAGGTAGCAGACATTGCTAGGAGAGGTGTAAAATTGTATAGTTCCTTGAGAGTGAATATTGGCTAACGATATATGAGGGCTGTCCAGAAAAAATTCAACTATTGTCAATATAATGGGAATCATTACATGGCTGGATACTTTCCAGACAGCCCTCCTATTTCTTTATCCACTAAGTTCACTTCAAGATACATAAGGAAGTCATGTATATTACCCAAGAAGGCAGATAAAAGAATGTTCATAACAATTCTACTTATAATACCATGATTCCCCAAAAGTAAGACATCCCCCGAAAATAAGACCTACTTACAGTTTTGCCTCTCGCTGAAATATAAGGTATCCCCCCGAAAATAAGACCTCCCCGAAAATAAGACCTCTCCGATAATAAGGCCCCCACTGATTCTGAAAGAAATTGAGTCACAAGAAATTCACCAGGAAATTCAGGGTTTGGATTGTTATGATGATGTTCCAGAAGATGATGACATGACTGTCATTGAATAAATGAGTAAATGTACCATAGATTGTTGTACATGGAAATAATGGTAGTAACAAGAAATTCTTGATACTGTAGGATTCACAGTTTGTCTGGTTATGCTGGTTTGTAATGACAACT
>PVKE010007257.1:0-51337 GCA_004027555.1 Craseonycteris thonglongyai | reverse complement strand
AGTGCTCATTAATAAGGTTAATTACAAAACCTTCTACAGTAATAAACATGAATCAACATTGCTTTCTGAGAGAGGCGAAGAGTCTTGTGTGGGTGGCGGAGGAGAGGCTCTCACGTGACTCGTAGAAGCGTTAGGCTCACTCGGAGACTCTTCTGCTGGAGGTGCTGACGGTAGAGCCGGGGGCTTTACCCTGGAGAGAAACATGGTGATGGGTAGTTGTTGTCTTTGTTTTTTCTTTTCCTTCAAAATTCCCCTGTACGAGGACATAACCCCGTCAATGCGATGGCTGAACTCAACAGCTCGAACCATATTGTCGTCAATGTCTTGTGCAAATTGTTGCATCGCTCTTGCCATGTTGCACAGGTGGTGCAGATTCTCCAGGGTAAGGCCACGCTTTTCAGTTTCTTCTTCGTCTTCCTCTTCATTTTCTTCCTCACTTGCAGACTTTGTCATCTCAAGGAGGTCTTCATCGATCCTTCTCTCTCACGCATCAACATGAAACAACGCTCCTTTCCGTAATGTGGCTGCCGACATGGTTGTATTTTTTCATTTTTATTTTTTGATGAATATTTTGGAAAATCCCGCAAAGCACTGAAGCCGCAAAACATGAAGCGCGGAGTGGCGAGGGAACACTGTAGTGGGAAACAGCGTTCAGAGAACCCCTGCAGATCAGTCACTGCACCCCTCCTCCAGGGAGGGCCCCACGGGCTAACTAGCATGTACCTCCTTTCTCACATCCATCAGTGCCTGCTCACTGCTCCCGATCCACATGCTTCCACCTCCCCGCTTCTCATGTGTGCCCTCGAATTCCACCCACACACTATTGCCTCGGCCCCCCACCTGACCTATAGGTGGCCCACCATGGATGTACAGCAGGAACTGTCATGGGATTAGAACTTTTCAGGCCCCAAAGGGATTCACTATTACCTCACATCAACTCCTAATAACCAGGTAAACATGACGTAAGAAAGGGCGGCTCTCCCCAGTCACCTGTCACTCCCTCCCCACGCCTTCCAGAGCACTCACTACCCTACTCTCAGCTCCCATCTTCTGCCAGCAACACACCCCGCCTTCCCACCCACAGCAGCTGGCTTAAGCCCCGTTTTCTGACTGGGGTACCTCGTGTTTGGCCTGCTATCAAATGCTGCCCCAGATGAGGCTAATCAGCAAATTTGAGAGCATTCGAGTCCAGGAGGGAAAACCCCTTAGAATTCTTCCAGAGCTTGGTGTAAACTGTGGCTGTGGGAGGCAGCTCAGACCCCATGTTAGGTCGCCATCTAAAGTAATGCTCTTTTACTTACTGGAATATCAGGACACTGTGCCTCAGTTTCCTCATGGGTTAAGGGATAATAACAGTATTCACCTCATAGGGAGAAGAATTAAATGAGTCAATACAGGTGATGTGCTCAGAAAAATGTCTGGCACACTTTAAGTGCTCAATAGACTAGCTATTATCAATATAATTATTATTTGGAATATTCCTAGATAAGGCTCTACCTAATAACCTCTAGCATCTGCTAATGCCATGTACTAGAGTGAGTATAAGGCACATACAGGAACCTCCCGAGACACTGACACACTGCTGGGCTTCCTCTGGGGAAGGTCGTCTAGCCTGAGGGTGTCCTGATTTTCCTGAATCTCCTCCCACGTGGCACTTTTACAGGCCAATCAATAACATGAAACAGACAACTAGAACATGTGGGAGAGAAAGGACACAGGATGATATGAAAGCCAAGTCATTCGGCAGGATTCCTTTATGTCACAACATGAACATCACATGCATGGCTGAGTGGAAGGGGAGAATGACAAAGGTGTTCCTTGGAGCCTGGGGAATAACACTGCCATTAGCTTTCTAAAATTAAATTTTGCCAAGGAAGTTAGTAGAGCAGAGAAGAGGCCAATAACCTGGATAAAAATAAATGTACCTCTGTGCCAACATCTTCCCCAAGCCATTCCTCCACTGATTTAAGCTCTGTATTAGGGGTTCTCCACCTGACTTCCATGGAACCTCTCAAGGCTCAGTCCCAAAGGAACTCAGCCGTCTACGAATGTCTTTGCTGTTGGACAGGGAGTGGCCTTAACTGGTCATCTTCTCACTGATTTCCTCTGAAACATGGAGACAGAGCTCTTTGTACAGAGTGGAAGTTCATGGTTTTGAATTGAACTTCCAATCATCCTCCTTGGTGACTTCATTGAGAACAAAAGAGAACCTCTTGTTAAAGTTACTGCCCTTATCCACAATACGCACATCTGTTCCCCCAAGATGCTGGGGGCAGGGGAGCAAAATGTCATTGAGACAATGCCCAGGACACTTGCTGCTCTTCAACTTACACCCAACTCTCATTACTGTCTCCTCTTCTGTGGGTCACACCAATAGCTTTCTTAAAAATGGGGGAAAAGCTGGGATGGCTCAGCAGGTTAAGTGCTTGCTTTGAAGCCCCGGGGGACCGAGGATCGAATCCCGGCCCTGGCCCATGTGGACCCACATGCTGAACTGGGGTGTGCCCCAGTTCAGTTCTTGCTGGGACCTATGTGGGAGGCCCCGGCCCAGTTTCTGCCCTGCGCAGCCCTGTGCCCACCTGTGGAGTGAAACTATATGGAAAAACTAATGTCAACTATGGAGACTGCTCTGGGCCCTCCCCCTTCTCTCTCTCTGTCTTTCTCTCTGTCTCTGTATCTCTCTGTCAAAAATCAATAAAATAAATCTTAAAAAAAAAAAAATGGGCCTTGCATAGACTTTCAATCCACTGGGGTCAAATTTCTCCTGTAGGTCTTCAAACCTCATTCTTTCAACCCATTTCTTTATCATACTCTGGTGCTCTCAGACTGATAGCAGACTGCTCACATTCCAATCTCTTCTATAATATATGGACACTCTTTATGGATAAAGGGGATGAGCTGGGTGCTTCTGTTCCCCCGGGTCACTCCCAGACAACTGACACCACATAATTACTTCTTCTCAATGAAGACTTGAATCACCTTGGGGTAATACACCTGAATGCTAGATAATCCAGCACAGTACATGAAGCAGGATGAAGAATCAGAGAAGTCGTAGTTCCAATACAAATGCTGATAATACGTTTGATGGTGTGGACTCTGTTATCTTCTCTAAACCATTTTCTGACATCAAAATGAGACTAATAAGACTGTAGTGAGCACTAAATGAAAAGACACGTACGTGTAAGACAGCTAACATATTTCTGGTAAATAGTAAGTGTTCAAAAATAATATATTGTTGTTGTGTTATTAATACTATTATTAGCATTCTGATGCTTCTTCAATTTCCATAAGCCCTATATTATTTTATGAAATCTTAGATAATAATATCATAGCAGAAACCAGAGTCTCAGCTCTTAGTATGTATTAAGTTAGTAGATCTCAAACCTTAGCAGGATGAGAGTCTGTTAACAGGGGTTTGTAAACAAGGTTCAGAGTTATACAGCAATCTATAGTCTAGTGAATGAGAATGCAAGTGGAGAGGGTGAATGTACCTATCCTTAAGACACTCACTATGTGGACTCATCAAATTTTATTACAAACTATAAGTATGGAACCTGGCATTTGTTACTCATATTAAAATGGTTTTGCTTTACAAGGCAGAAAAGCCTCACAACTCTGCTTTTCTCCTTTGAGGACTGACTTGATAATGGTGGTAATAAGTTGCTTTAATTTCATTCCAGCAATGTAAATGTGAGATTCTATCCCATCATAATCTAGATATAATAAAGTATGTTTATAACTAACCTTCAATAGAATTCATGTGTATTGGCCCTTATTTAACAAATGGACTTTGACTAAAATATTAATTTCTATGTGAATTCATGGCATGAAAGACTATTTCCACTCCTCTTTGCGACTCCAGCACCTAAAACAGAGCCTGACGTGTGTCACTTACAATAACTGTTTTCAAACAAATAAATGAGTGAAACGCAAGTCATGGCCCTGAGGCTTTAGCATAGTTTGCTGTCAGAGTGTCTTCAAGCTGCTCACTAGCAGCTTTTCTCCTGGTGAGCTCCTGGAAAATCCTGCTGTGGCTGTCATTTCTGGCCTTCTCCACCTACCTGTGAAAGTAAACCCATGTTGGATTATGCTCTCTCTCCCTTGCATTGTGTCTCTAGTGGGATCCACACAAAGAAAGAGGAAAGAACATACAATGGGGAAATGTCCCTTCCAGAAAGGTACATAAATCATTTCAGGTTTACCTTTTCTTCCATTAAATAACAGTGGATCAGAAACTTCTACTGCTATATAATTTCATCAGCAATCAAGCTGGGTCTTATTTCCAAATAACAATACTCAATGGTTTCCTTCAGCAACTTTTTAGACATCGCTGCCATTTATGCTGGGACACCTTCAAACTGCTACTGAAAATCACCTCTCCAAAAACACACCCAAGTGGGCCTCTTCACATTGAATAATAAATCAAATTGAATCAAGGCTTCCAAACAGAGATTTAAAATAAATTTTCAACACCCGCTGAATTCAGATAAAACTCTCAGAATTCCATTGTCTTCTGCCTACAGTAGAAAACCATGCCCCAGGAATCTGAAACAAGTTGTAAAGGAGTTAATTTGTAACCAAGGATAAAAAGCAAAATTACATTAGCAGCAATCAACCATTAGTGCCTATTGCCCAAGATGTTTTTCTACAGAAGTACCTTTAAAGGTTCATTCTTTTTTAACAAAAGGTAAGTTGTCAGCCTCTTAGGAATCCATTTGTGAGGTGGCTGGTATGTCATAGCTTACAAATTATTCGAGACAGCTGTCCCCTCCAGATCTCTGACAACAGAACGGAGTTCAAGTTACAGGGTTGGCTGAGATCTTTGATGTTCTCTAATTCAATATTTGTTATTGCACCTGACTCTATATTGCTCTATGATTGCGTCTTCAAACAACTGCTCAGTCTCTGCTTGATCCTCATCCCCGAGTGTGGTACAAGAAAGAGATACCCTAGTCTTTGTTGAGATTGCACAGAGCCAACGGTGTCCAACCTTTGGCTTCCCTGGGCCATACTGAAGGAAGAATTGTCTTGGGGCACAACATAAAATACACTAATACGACAGCTGATGAGCTAAAAAAAAAAAATCACAAAAAGATCTCATAATGTTTTAAGAAAGTTTACAAATTTGTGTTGGGCTGAGTTCAAAGCCATTCTGGGCCACATGTGGTTTGCAGGCCATGGGTTGGACAAGCTTGCTCTAAGCATTTGTAAATTCTTCTTAAAGGGTCTCAACCTTTTTCTCTCCATAGTTTCTGTTTATTGGCCTTTCTGCTATTAACAGAGTCAGCATTGGGCTTTTAAGTCACTAAGACAAAAGTTACAGGCACTAATAGCAAAACAATGTAAACTTTAAGCACCAGAACCAGACACATATCAAAGAAACATTTGCTGAGTCACTGGCTAATAGATTTAATATAGGCTGTCTAAGTACCAAAGATCAAAAAACATTTATGCCATTGGCTGAAACAAAGCATAATTTTAAAATTCTCTGAAGATTTTCAAATACATATTGACATGCACATTTTCATGCTTCCATTGAAATTTGTAATAAATATTTATGCTTCTGAAACTGTAATAAATGAATATGCATTACAGTAAAATTAGTATGAGGTTATTATAAACTGTCTCTTTTGCAGGTGTCATGTTCCTACCACTTAAAGGAGAATAAAGATGAAGAACTCATAGTAGCTTCCCCTGGGGGCTTTGCAAAGCACCTGAACAGATACAGCAGTTTCATCATTTGTTCTTTAATGAAAAAGAAACAGGGCAATACCCTTAATCAATATGTCAAATTCTCCTGACCACTCATTTCCCTCTGGGGAGCAGTGAATCTCGCACAGCATTTATTGACTCAGGCATTCAATTCTGAGACTTTTATATTTGAACCACCCATGTATACTTACTGTTACACATTCTGGGTACCAGAGTCCCAGGTTTCTTTTTTTAAACGATGCATGGACTCTCCAAGTTTTCTCTCCATAAGATCACACATCTCTTCACTTTCTCCTTTCCTTTTACTCATGCATATTAAATTCACTTCTCAGCTCTCACCCTCACTCCTTCCCAGCAGCACTCCATGCTGCGGTTAAGGTTCTGCTCCTGGAAGCTCCTTTTTCTTGGATTCCAGTTCAAAACACTCTCCTGGGTTCTCAACTAAATTTCCATCTGTTCCTTCTTCCTCTTCCCTGCAGGTCATCCTCCTCTAAATATCTCAAATTGTATACTTCTCCTTGCAATATTTTCAATGAGAAAAATTTTTTATGCCAACTAACTACATTTGTCATCCTCTCTAATCATGTTTGATGTGTAAGGTACATCACTGGTCAGAATGCAGACCATTCGCCAGACTATGGTTCAAAGGAAAAATCAATTCCCATTACAAAAATCAACAAATAAGAAATAATCTCAATGCTCTTGTATGATCAATGAACATGCATGATTATGTAATTGCTGCATTGCTCTCATGTATGGAGTTGATTTGCTGGCTTGCCTCTGATTTATAGGAATGGGGAGAATTTCTACTTGTCATTAGATATCATATACAGATTTAAATTTCATGAAAGTAGAGTTTCCTGCCCTGATATTTACTAAATGGGTAACTAGGAATGGCAATCTTTTAGAATAAAAACTTAGAATAGGAGTTTTGGACCTAAAGTTCCCACTTACACTCTTTTTATGCTTAAAAGGTATTAAATTGGATAAATATCATGATGAAAGGTAAAGGAAGTAAATATCACAGGAAATAAAGGATGATTATTAGAGGTAGAAGGCATAAGCATTTTTGTAGAATTCAACAAATTCAAATTGCTGAGATGAAAGACAGTAAAGAACAATCAGAACGGGAATGAGTTAAGAACTTAAGCCTGTCTTTTACCACACCAGGCCCCAATCATTTCCACTTTATGAACTAAGTCCATGTAATAGAGGCTTCCTAGTTATTAAAAACGGCTAAAGATACTATTGTAAAACACTAGTAGGAGCTACTTTTAGTAATTGATGTTAAGCTGTAATGACAGAAAATTCTTCTGCTGGTCTGATTGTAGAAAGTACCATTAATCATTACTTCCATGGAGTAAGAAATCATTGGGCTTGGACCAATGAGATAGAATTAAGATGTTATATCCAAGCCATCTAAATAGCTTCATATCTTACTTGCTCAGAAAAAAAATGGCATTCTTTTTATTTCAGCTTTCAACTTATATATATGAGGGCTGACCAGAAGAATGCAGCCATAAATGCCTCTATTTTCGTATTACACGGCTGGATACTTTCTGGACAACCCTCCTACATCAAAAAAGAGAAACTCTCTCATTTATTTGCTTTTTTAAAAAAATGCTACAAATCTCTGCTTGGGTTTGCAATTACAAACTGTTGTAATATTCTGATCTTATTTGCAACTAACAGAGAAATTGATTTTATTTCCTGGAAAGGAGGGTAGAATAAGTGTTGGGATTTATGTAGTTTAAAATGTGTTACTTCATGAAAGAAAAAACGTTCGGCTTTTCACATATCAAAAGAATATTAAAATTAGGCTTAAAACTATGAGTATATTTGCTCATCTCCTAGTAAACTCTAAGCACTTTGATGAATCAAGCAGTGGCATTTGAGAGTCTATGCATAACATAAAAACAATATATTTTTTTAAAACTACATGTAATTTTAATATATTTAACACTTTTATTTCACCTATAAATCTACAGGGAAAAAAATCAAGAATTTGGAATTTTTTATGAGTAAAAATAACCAAACAAAATAGCAGCCAAAATGCATAAAGCAATAATGGAATGAAAAGAAATATGGCTACCCATTAAGGCTGAGAAATCTTAGAACTCTAATGAGTTTGAGAAAAGAGTGAATGTGTGAATCACATATTCTTATTGGAAAGCTACTGTGTGAATTGTACAGAAGTATATCTGCATCCCTAGGAAATAAGTTCAGTAAGGAGAGAATTCTATATTTGTTTTATGTCAAGGAAATAAAAAGTAAGCACTGGCCTGACAATAAACAGCATTACATAAGAAACATTTCCTTAAATGATTTTACCTTTCTACATAAAACATTTTATAAAAGGACACATACGCTTTCCTAAAATCTGGGTATTAGAGAAAGTCTATTTACAAAATAATTTTTCTTACTAGGTAATTAGTATTTTACCCTGTTATGTTTTGACTCATTGTTTCCCCTTCAGGTAGACAATGACTTGCCAAGGTCTGGAATGCTCAGTGGTGCTACCTTTGGCTCTGGAGAGAGAGATGGCATCACTCTCCTATTCATCAACCTACAGCTGGTGGACATCTAAGTCCCCACATGAAGCACAGGTGTGTTCCCAATACCCCATGTTTCCTTGTCAGAAATCCAAGGAGAATGAATCAGACAGTCCTCTAAACCTAATTCTCCTTTCCAACTCAGCGATTTGGCCAATTAGGTGGAAATTTTTCATCACCTTTCACTAATTCCTGACCCAATGACTAAAGGATTTTTTTTTCTTGTCAGTGTAAGAATGAACAGAATAAAGACACATTGCTCTAACAGAAATTGTAAAAAAATAATTCTTCACATTGTCACAATTACTAATCAACAAAAATAAGTGTAAAATCTGATCGTAAGCTTGAGAAAAAGGTTTCTTAAAATATATTTTATGTTATACACACTAATAAGTGACTTGGACAATGAAGAATAAACACAAAATAACTAGATAAAATATTAACTAGTTAACATTTTAGTTCTACCAACACTAAAAGGAAATAATGAAGGAAAGAAGGAAAAGGATGGGTTCTGCTGAGAGTGTCATAACAGAATGTAAAAATAATTTGGGGGTATTTTTGCTTGTCCCATTTCTTTCTATCTTTTCACTTACTATAAAAAATACATCATGTCTCTACCAAAGGCAGTCTCCTAACATACAAGGGCTGTCTGGAAGAAATCCAGCCATAAATGCCTCTATTTTTCATATTACATGGCTGGATACTTTCTGGACAGCCCTCATATTCACAAACCGTGAACCTTTCTTCAAGGAAACACGTAATTATTGTCCCTTGTCTGGGCAACAAAATACCATCAGACCAAAAGATTTATTTACTTATGTCCCAAACAGAGGATATAGATCACCCCTCTTGAGAGCAGTAGACTCTAAATGATTAAGAAAAATAAAGTAAAAAATTAATTACAGTTCTCTACTATATAAAGCTGAAAAGGCTTCCCATTGTGTTCCACTTGTAATTCTTCTAGTGCCACTTTCATTTTAGTCAAATAGCTTAGCTACAACTTTGGAACTTGCTTAATTCATTTTTAGAGCTTCATTTTTTGACACAAAATGTGCTAAATTCTGGGGATTAATTAAATCTAGCATCAACAAGCATTTTCTTTTTATGCTTTTAAACATGTACCCTTACTTCACGTGTTGCAGGGTATTATGAAAGAGCAGGAAAACTCAATTGCACTGGTATAATTAAATTGAAGCTCTTCTACAAATGAAATAAATACACATCGCAATTTGTTACCATCTCAGCAAAGCAATCCAAAATAAACACACTCTTGGAACACTCAAAGCAAATGTCTAAATTTCTTTGTTATTGATATGTTTTTACTCTATGTCAGAATATAATATTAGTTATTATTGCACTAGTTGAGTAAAAACTGAAACCTTTTTTTTTCTCTGAATGCAGTAAATCCATTAACACTGCCGTTGTTATCTAATATAAATGACTACTTTCTAAAAGTAGTTGTTTTTCTTTTCTGAATAGCGAATCCATTTGTAAATAAATCTTTTATTCACAAAGACTAGCAAAATTACTCCTTTTCTTTTCCACTTATAGTCTGCATTTCTATAGTTGCTTTTATTATAATAATGTTTTAGAAATTCAAATTGGAACAATTTTAAATTCACACAATTTCATCACCTTATGTTACAGAAAAAATAAATTTGGATTCAGACAGTACAACTTTAATGTACCCACAAAACTAATACTGAGAATCTGCTATAAATAAAAGAGCAATGTTCCTCAGCCCCTCTTATACCAAAAAAAAAAAAAAAAAAAGACTTAAAGGAATTAAACTATCAATGTAAGAAATATACACAAAGTTCAATCCTCATATAGTTGGTGGAAGAAAAAAGAACAAAACTAAAATTCAAATTCATCCAGTCCGATGGTGTTCTGGGCTTGGTTGTGTCCTCAAAAATTCATATGTTGAAGTTCTAACCCCAGTACCTCAGAATGTGACTGTATTTGAAGACAGGGTCTTAAGGAGGAATTCAGCTAACATGAGATCATATGGGTGGACCCTAATCCAATCTGACTGTGTCATTATAAGCAGAGATCAGAACACAGACAGACCCAGAAGGAAGACAATGCACAGACACAGGAAGATGATGGCCACCGACAAACCAGAGGCAGGCCTCCGAAGTAATCAGCCTCGCCCACACTGTGATCTCAGACTCGCAGTCCCCAGTGAGGAAATAAATTTCTGTTGTATAAGCGACTTAGTCTGTGCTACTTTATTTTGGAAGCCCTAGCAACTTAATGGTGATGCCTACTAAAAAGGTACACTAAGAGAACTAGAACTAATACATTTTGGTTTGGTCCTATGATTGCTGTCTATAAAAAAAGACATAATAGAAGAATGACAGGAATCTAATTTTTCACTGTCCAAAATACCAACCTGGTTTGGAAATTTCTGCTGGTTTAATATCACTATTTAGAATTTTTAGATCCTAATTGCCACTCCTCCTCCTAAAAGTCAAGGTATATAGAATAATATAAAAAAAACATCATATTTATTTAATTAATATTATGTCTAAGATCAGATTTTTTTTAATCTAAAATGTTAAAGCTTCATTTGGATTAAACAAACAAAAGTTCATGAGTTGATGTCCCTGTTAGGTCTTGCCCAATAGGCCCAGCACCCAGACCTTTCTGCTCTCTTTCCTCCTTACCCCCAATGCTGACTTGTGTGTTATGGCATTCTTACTCCCTGCACCTTAAGCCAAAGCACTTGAGTGATTAGTCACATCACTTTTGAAGTGACCTTCCACTATGCGAGAAGTGCTGACTCATGTGACTGGTTGTATACCTACGCAGACATGAATAATTCACCGCTAAAAATAAATTTTAAAAGCAGAGAGATATAATTTTAAATGTTGAGGGAGTCTTGAATGTATTATGCCTTTACGTAAGTGCACCAGATTCTGTGATCTGTGTTTACTTTTGCTAAGAGCAGAGCCCAGGCGCCACCCCCCACCCCCACTGTAAATGGGAGCACGACCCTTCCGATAAGCATCTTTCACAGCCCAAACACCATTCCCAGCAATTCTGAAAGAGTCTCCAAGTTCTTTAGCTGTACCAGAATTTATTTTTAACCGAGATCTGTCATTCTGACATTTTTCTTAATAATAACACTTGAACTATAAACCTATAATACTAAAAATTTACACATTTGAAAAACTGAGAATTGAATTCTGTTACTATTCATCTCCACATTCTCTTAAAAAGCTGGCAAGTTTATACAATATGATTTGATTAAAATATATAAATCACATATATGAAAATAAATGCATACATATACACCCAGGTAAATGACCAGAAGTTATACTGACAGTATAGTTTAGTATCTGAAACACTACCTTCAAAGCAGATAGCACTGAATGTTAAATTCAATCACTTTATAGCATATGATTTTAGGCAAGTTTTCTAACATTTCTTATTCTCAGTCAAATAGCAGCAATTGGTACCATATACAGTGTTAACATTAGGGTGTTACATTGGACCAGAACTCAAGGTGCTTAGTATAATGCCAGGCACATATTACTTCCCTGGTAAAATGAAAAAAGAAAAAATCTATTAGTGTTCTTGCTAAGAGCAAGGTGAGACATTAATTAGGTGCACCGGGGATAAAATAACCCTGTTGTGTCCCATAGCAAGTCTTGCCTACTTCATGTCTTAGATCCCTTTGGGGCAGATTTTCAGAGTCTGGGGTCATACCCTGAATATTAACACAACAGAACTTCAGAGCTAATAGAAAACCCAGGACTAATTGCCTCACTTTAACATCTGAGAAACTGAAATGCAAAAAGGTTAATACATGGTCAGTATCATACAGACCAACACAGGGCTCGAGTTAGAGACCTTGTCCACATCTGGCTGCCCCTTTTCTTTAAGTCACCAGACCCCTTTAGCTATCTGAGTAGGAACAGCACCAGTGGAGTGAGAAAACTGTTGGGGGGAAACTCACAAGCACAGGGAGAAAAGCAACCATTATCTGAGATGCAGTCTGGGCTTAAGGTTTGAAAACTGGTAACAGATCAAGGCCAAATAGCCCTTACTTTTCTGTGGAGTTTTCAATTCGGTATATCTGATTTATGGAACCAGCAGAGAAGAGTGGCATAAAAAGAAAGAAAAGCATGACATTTTGGCCTGATTAAAGGTCAAGAAATTATGGACAGTGGAAAGTGAAATCACTAGGAAGATAACCAAGGAAATGTGGCAGTGGGAAGAAGAGAGAAGAAAGAAGAGAAGAGATGAGAAGAGAAGATGGATGGAGCTTAGCAGTTTCCTCTGCTCAGAGGTTCAGAGAGCAAATAGTTTTGCTTTCCTGAAAGCCTACAACTAATTCTTATGCTTCACTGAGTCTGAGATGGAGCAAATGACATTTCTTCCAATTTTATGGATGGAGCAATTCTGTTCCGCTCTTTTAAAAACATGAACTTGATCTGTTGCTTTTTTCTTTCTTTATAGAGGTAACACATGTTCATTGAAATCTATCAGAAAATATAGGAAGCCCATAAAAATTATTTATAATCCTACCACTCACTGACAATCACCCAGGGATACAATAATAATAACAAAAATATTAAAAGCAAATATATTCACAATCTTTTAAATGATTTAGACCCTTTTGGTACCCTTACAATTGGTTTGGGATCCAGAAACTAGAACCCCAAAATTATAATCCATAAATCAGAATCTGGACAGATTTCTGTCCCAGACATGAAGCACTCTTTTTAATATCCAAGCTGGCCCAGGAGTGCTAACCATCCTGAGGTTCCTGTGAAGGTCTGTGTGTTAGCCACCAATAGCTTAATTCATTTTGAGGCAAACCATACCTGATGAATCTTTACTACTTTAGAAGTACAACTCATAATTTATAAAGGAAAACATGTAAATTTCTATTTTTGGAATGTTTTTACTACTCCCTGATAGAAGTACAGCGTGTGTAGAAGTGGAGTTTACAGAGAAAAGAGGAAAACCCAAGGGGGTTCTGAATAAAACAGATTGAGTTTAAATTTTTAATTAAAGGGCCAGTATGAAATAAAAAGCATAAATAGGACTGTCATAACATACTATACAAATTCAAAAAGAAAGTTAAAATAACACCTTTGATGTGACTAGTTGAAGAACTGAATTAAAAAATTCTTAGAAAGCACTTCAAATGATATAATTTACTTCAGTGGTCAGCATACAAATGTTAAACTACCTATGACCAATTTATGTTTTCTTCAATCATGAAGATCAAAGATTCTTGACTCCATCTTGGTAGTTTCTCAACGATAACATTCTTAAACTCAACCCAAAAGAGAATGATTTAAAAAAAATAGACATATCAAAAATATTTCTCTTCCTCTAAGTGAAACCCCCTTCTTCTTCAAACAAAAATTAATTTATTTTTTATCTTTTACCAAGAAGCAATCATTTATCAAAAGTGATTTTAGAGTTGAGCAGATCTGGTCAAGATGGAGGAGTAGGTAAATGCTGTGCTGGCTTCCTCCCATGACCACATCAAAATTAAAACTAAACTACAGAATATCATAGAGAATCACCTGAAGTCTAGCTGAACCAAAGCCCTATAACTACGGACATACAGAGGAAGCCACCTCAAGACTGGTAGGAGGGGCAGCGATGCAGAACAGGGTGGTCCCACACCCACTTGTGACCACTAAAAATGGGGAGGGATATCTCAGCTGCAGAGGCTTCCCCTGCCCCTCTATAGGAATGAGAAGTCCCAGCCCCACACCAGGCTCCCCAGCCCAGGGTTTCAGTGTCTGGGAGAGAAGTCCTTATACTTTATGGATGGGGAAACCAGAGGAGATTAAGGCTGATTGAGACAAGGGTGACTCCATTCCAAGACACTTCTCTTAAGGTGCTGGCACATAAACTTACTTGCCAACATTCTCACTAGCTCTGAGCTCCAACACTGAGCTTCAAAGGCTCCAAGGACATATGGGGAGAAACTGAGTTGTCTAGGTTCAGGGCAATGGCTAAAGGAGCAGTTTTCTCTTAGAGTTGGTGGCAGCCACTGTTTCTTTGTTGAGCCCTCCCCACTTCAGGCATGCAGACACAGGAAGATGCTATATCTGAGTTTCCATAACCTTGTTAACACTGTTTATTTGCCTGGATTCCTTGACATCCTCCCCATTCAAATTTTGAGCCCACCTGAGCTGTTTTCATTGGCTTTTCCATATAAACAGCTTATGCTGGCTCATGATGCAAACTTTCCTAAAATCTCTGAAAGATTCATAAAAGCCAAACAAGCAGCATCTGGCTTGGGCATGTCCTGTACCCCTGGTTGAGCAGCCCCAAGCCCAGCACTAGTAGTAATTGGCATTGGTTCACAGGTTGGTCTCTTGAAGTACCTCTAAGCACAGCGAGGGTGGTGGCCATCTGTAGATTGCTTTGTGGCTCATCCTGGGTGGCCCTGGGTAGGGCACAAGCTGCATCTAAACTTGCACTGCAGTGGGCCCTCCTCTAGGAGGTCCTGGAACTGGCACCCCCAGTGGTTAGCTTTGGACCCAGCCAAAGTAACATGCAGTTGCCTCTAGAGCTGACACACCCAAAGGGCAGACTGGGCAGACATCAGAGCCCTGCAAAGTGAATCTTGCTCTGTAGGGTCAGCCCCTGCACAACAGCTCCTCCACTATAGTCATGCCTAGTCCTCATACCCAGTCAGCCTAAGGACCAATCCCTCCCACTGATGTGCAAACAGCAACTAAGACTCAACTATAACAGGAGGGCACACACAACCCACACAAGGAACACACCTGGAGCATTTCACTCTGGTGACCAGAGATACTGCACCAATGAGCCTCATAGCATACCTACTACGTAAAGACACCCCACTAAGACTGGGAGGCATAGCAGCCTCACCTAATATATAGAAACAATACAATAGGAGACAACCAAAATGAAGAGACAAGAAACAAACAAACAAATTGTCCCAAATAAAGGAGTAGAACAAAGATCCATGGGGAAAAAACTAAATAAAATGAAGACAAACAATTTACCACAAGAAGAGTTCCAAACACTGGTTATAAGAATGTTCAATGATCTCTCAGAGAACTCAACAAAGAGATAGGCATCATAAACATGGGGATAGAAATAAAAAAAGAGCCAGTCAAAAATAAAGAATACAATAACTTAAATGAATACTACATGAGAGGGAATCAACAGATTAGATGAAGCAAAGGATCGAATCAGCAATTCAGAAAATAAGGTAGCAGAAAACAACCAAACAGAACATCAAAAAGAAAAAGATATTTTAAAAAATGGGATATTTTAAGGGGCCTTTGGGGTAACATAAGTGTACCAATCATAGGAGTGTTCCATCATAGGAGTACCAGGAGAAGAAAGAAAGCAAGAAATTGAAAATGTACTTGAAGAAATAATGATTGAAAACCTTTCTCACCTGGCAAAGGAAATAGACATATAAACCCAGGAAATGCAGAGAGCCCAAACAAGATGAACCCAAAGAGACCCACAACAAGAGACATCATAATTAAAATGCCAAAGGTTAAAGACAAAGAGAGAATCTTAAAAGCACCATCAGAGCAGTTAGTTACCTACAAGGGAGCTCCCATAAGACTGTCAGCTGATTCCTCAACAGAAACCTTGTAGGCCAGAAGGAATTGGAAGGAAATAATCAAAACTACTCTACCCAGCAAAGCTATCTATCATTTAGAATCAAAAGACAGAAAAAGAGCTTCTCAGACACAAGAAAGCTAAAGGAATTCATTACCACCAGTATTACAAGGAATCTTAGAGGTACTTCTTTATGATGAAAATAAAGATTAAAAATATCAATAATATCATTACGATAACTACAAATCTATCAACAATTACTTTAAATATAAATGGATTAAATTCTCCAATGAAAAGACAGCGTGGCTAAATGTATAAGAAAATAATACCCTTACATATGCTGCCTACAAGAGACACTTCACATTAAAAGATGCAAATAGACTGAAAGTAAAAGAATGGGAAAAAGACATTTCATAAGAATGGAAACCAGAAGCAATACTTACACCAGATAAAACAGACTATACAAAGTGACAAAGAAGGACCCAGTAATCCCACTTCTGGGTATCTATCTGAAGAAATCCAATACACTACTTTGAGGGGATGTGTGCATCCATATGTTCATTGCAGCATTGCTTACAATACTCAAGATGTAGAAGCAGACTGGGTGTTCATCAGTGGATAAATGGATAAAGAGTAGGAGGTACATATATATGAGTACAAACGAAATATTTCTCGGCCATGGAAGATAATGGGTTCGTGCTAGCTGGGATGGCATGGATGGACTTTGAGGGTGTTGTGTTGAGTTGAGTACATCAAACAGCAAAAGACAGATAGCATAGTGAATATAGTCAATAATATTATAATAACTATGTATGGTGTCTGATGGGTACTAGATTTATTGGGGTAAAAGATGGCAGGGAGTTTGGGAGCAGAGTAAAAAAGGTGAAGCATTAAGAAGTACAAATTGGTAGTTACAAAACAGTCATGGGGATGTAAAGTAAAGAATAGGCAATATAGTCAATAATATGGTAATAATTATGTATAGTGCTGGGTGGGTACTAGACTAGTCAGGGGAATCATATCATTTTTTTTTTCTTTTTTAAATTTGCTTTATTGTTTTTGACAGGGAGAGAGACAGAGAATGACATAGAGAAGAGGTAGGGCCCAGAGCAGTCTCCATAGTTGACAGCACCAGCTTTCTATATAGTTTCACTTCACAGATGGGTGCAGGGCTGTACAGGGCAGAAACTGGGCCAGGAGCCTCCCTCATAGGCCCCGGCAAGAACTGAACTGGGGGCACACCCCAGCTCAGCATATGGGTTGGGCCAGGGCCAGGATTCTATCCTCGGGCTCCGGGACTGCAAAATGAGTGCTTAACCCACTGAGCCATCCCAGCTTCCCTCATTTCTTATACTATATAAATGTCTAACCACTATGCTGCACACCTAAAGTTAGTATCAAATAACACTAAATATCAAAAATAAAAGCAATTTTAGAATGCTAAATCATATTCAGTTTGTAGTCAAATATGACAATTCACTCTTTTTTCATGGATCTGTGTCTAACTCTGCCTTCCCAAAGGTAACAGACAGATTCACACAATTTCACATTGGAAAACATCTTCTTCATGTTTAAATTGTAACTGCTGTGGAATATGGCATAATATGTTCAACATGTGTTGGTTGTACAAGTTCAAAATACAATGTTTTCTCTGCAGAGTTGTTTTGCTGAGTTGAGCTAAGGCTGAGCAATGTCAGTGGGTAAGAAGGGGATACAGTATGACAGCCCTCTTCTTTAAAAGGTGGTAGAGAACTTCTGATTCTGGCTAAGGTAATAGTAAAGAACTTTTCCCTCAATAAATGCAGCCATAAAAATATAAAATGAAATAAACTAAAAATAAAATAAAATCTAAATGAGTTAATGTGTATAAAATGATTAGACCACTGCCTGACACGGATTTCTCTGATCTTTTCTCTTTACTCATATTTGTATTCCATGTGTGCCTACTTGAGTGCTTGGCACATAGTAGGCATTGAATAAATATCTGTTGAATGAGCAAAAAACTTTATAGAATTTATAAAAGAGCCATTTGAGAACTCTCAAAATGAAATGACAGTAGACGACTGGAGATGGCCAGAATTTAAAATATCATCAAACTGGTGGTAAACACTCCCCTTGTTTTCCCTCCGAACACTATGGTGTGAACTCCTGGCAGCACAAAGCCTGTCACAGACACTGCGTGCAAGCAGAAAAGGCTCTATGAGAGCATTTGACCTTTGACTTGAGGGAAGAAAAAATTTTCAGAAAAATCAATGAAACCAAAAGCTGATTTATTTTCTAAAGAATCAATAAAATTGATAAGTCTCTTAGATAGACAATGAAGAAAAGAGAAAAGAAAATTACTAGTATTAGGAATAAAAGGGACTAACACTATAGACTCCAGACACGTTAAAGGCATAGGCTATATATTACCAGTAATTCTATGTACATTAATCAACAACTTAGATGAAACAAACCAATTCCTAAAAAACTTTTAAAAAACTAAAAAAAAAATAAAAATCATAAAACTCATTCATGATAAAACAGATAATCTGTATACCGGTAGTTCTTTACTTCCTAAAGGAATTGGATTTGCAGTTAAAGAGGGGCAAAAAAAAATCTCAAAGTCTAGATGGTTGAACAAATTCTAACAAACATTTAAAGAACAAATAATTTCAATTTTCCCTAACCTTTCCCAAGTGTCCTGATAAAAGTATTTCAACACATAAATCTACAACTAAAAAATCATACTTAATGATAAAAGATGAAATTATTTTCTCATAATATTAGAAGCAAAGCAAGAATGTCCACTGTCAACACTTATTCAATATCATACTAAAAATCCTAACCAATGCAATAAGGTGAAATAATAATAGGTATACAGATTGAAAAGAAAGAACAAAACATCTATTAATGAACAAGTGTGACTACATAGAAAATTCTAAAGATACTACCAAAATTCTAGAACTAAAAAGTGAATTTAGTAAGGCCACAAGATACAAGGTCAACCATAAAAATCCATCATAGCTCTGTGTTCCACGTGCTAGCAATGTAAAAGTGGAAACCAATGTCTTAAACACTAACATTTGAAATAGCTACAAAAATGAAACACCTAGTCACAAATATAACAAAATACATACAAGCTCTGTATGTTGAAGACTACAAAACAATAGTGTAAAAACTAAACAAATGGAGATATACAGTATTCACAGATTGGAAGTCTTAGCACAGTAAAAACATACATGTTCCCCAAATAAATCTACAGATTCAATGCAATTCCAGTCAAAGCCCTAGAAAGATTTTTGAAGATTTAGATAAACCTGAAGATTTTAAATTTATATGGAAAGACTAAGAAACTTGAATAAACAAGACAATTTTGAAAATGAAGAATAAACTTGGAAGAATAACATAACTAGATTTCAAGATTAATTTTAAAGGTACAATAATAAAAAGACTATGGCATTGGCAAAGGTACAAATATGTAGATCAACAGGACAGAACAGAATCCAGAAATTGATATCTACCTATATATCCACACCCATCTATCTACCTATGAACAGTTTATTTTTGATTTAAAAAAGTAAAAGCAATTCAGTGGAAAAAGAGAGTCTTTTAAACAAATGGTGCTGAAACCACAGCACACATATATGCAAGAAACAAATAAGAAAACACAACTAATCTCAACCTAAACCTAACAACTTATACAAAAATTAACTCAAAACAAATCATAGACCTAAGTGCAAAATGTGAAACTACAATGTAAAACTTCTGAAAGCAAAAGGAGGAAATATTCATGACCTGGAATTAAACAAAGAGTTCTTAAACATAACATCAACACACAGCTTTATAATAAAAAACTAACTAGGACTTTGTTAAAAGTTGGAACTAACTCTACAAAAGATACTGTTAAGAGAATGAAAAGACAAGAAATATATTGGGGGAAAACATTCACAAAGCTCATATCTAACAAATGACTTGGATCCAGAATCTGAGGGCTGTCAGGAAAAAGTGCAGTCATTGTCAATATAATGAGAACAGTTACATGGCTGGATACTTTCCAGACAGTCATTGTATATGACAAATACTCAAAATTCAACAGGAAGAAAACAAATAGCCCTCAAAATGGGCAAAAGACAGATGTCTCATTAAAAAGTATAAAATACAAGGCAAATTATCACATTAAAAGCCACTCATATTAGAATTAAATTATTAAAATTTTTAAAATGCTGACAATACCAAGTGTTAACAGGAATGTGGAGCAATTGGAACTCTCATACATTGCCCTGGTGAAATGCAAAATGGTACAACCATTCAGGAAAACTCTTTGTCAGTTTCTTATGAAGTTAAACATATACTTACCATAGGACCCAGGAATCTCATCCCTAGTGTTTAACCTAGAAAAATGAAACTTATGTTTACACAAAACCTGTTTATCAGTGTTTATAATAGGTCTATTTATAATTTCCTAAAACTTCAAAAAACCCAGATCCAGAAGTCCTCCAATAAATAAATGGGTAAGTAAACCAAAACATCCATAAAATGAAACACAACTCAACAATAAAAAGAACAAATGATTGATATATGCAACAACTGTGATAAAGCGGAAAGTAGTTATGGTCAGTTAAAGCAGCAAATTATAAAAGGTACATATTAGATATGTATTGAAGTCCTGATTTTATAAGGATGAAAGAAACTTAGTATGATTTTTAAACATTGCTGAAAATAGCAAATAGCAGTGTGAAAGTGGGTCAAAGCTAAGTTACCACTGCCATAATAAATAAAGACACAATACTCACTATTGTGCTTCGATTTCCTTCATGTTCCTTAATCTATCTGACAGAGTTTTATTATCAAATATTCAAAATAGCACTCTAATTTAATGTATTTTATTACATAAATATTTCATCAGTTACACATATAGATACAAAACTTATAATACTTAATATATAACATACAAATATAAAACATTTTGCATCGATTATCAAATTTTAAAGCAGCCACATCTAGGTGTCCTGCTTGTTATACACTATCAAAACAAACATAACAATTAACCTTACTATAGCATACACACCTGGAATAAGAAAAAAAAAGAGCCTCATTTAATTTATATATAACTAAAACTTACATACTTTCAAAACTTAAAGATAGAAATATGATAAATATCATATTCACTTCTACTGTCAATACTCTCAATACTCTGAACTCTATAAATAGTGCCACTAAAAATAATGATCTCTGAGGGCCATTCCTTCTATTTAAGTTTATTGAATGGGCCTTATGTAGAACACAGAATGTATCCCAGCAACAGCCTCCAAATTGGAACTTAAATGCTATTTTCTTATTGATTCATTGACTTTTAAAGTTGGTGAAGGTACTGTCCTGCTGTGCTCACCGCTAGATACCAAGCACAAAGCAAGTGTGAAATCAATATTTTTGAAAAAATAAATTGTAAATAAAAAAATACATGTGTATCTATAAGACTAAGGTTGAAAGTAAGGCTATATAACTAAACTTTAGAAAATATTTTGGCATTTCCATGTTAGATATTATACAGTTCAACTTAGACCTATATTCTTTCATTCAATGAATCTACTAGCTAGCCAGCAACCAATTACATTGGTTTCAGAATATTTTGTGTTAGGATCTGTGATCAGGACTGGCAGCACAAAGATCCATAAAAAGATATGGTCATTGATCTCAAGTAACCTAAATCTAGTGTGGGATACACACAGATATATAGGTAATGTAATTAATTCCAGTCTATCAAACTTCGGGAACTATAATAAGCACATTAATAGAGAACTGCAGTTAGGACATAACTAAGTTTATTTTTCTCAGTCTCGAAGTGGCCTCTTCTTTATATCCTCAGTTATAGGGGTTCTATTCAGCTAGTCTTCAGATGATTCTTGAGGTTGATTATCCTATAATTTATTTGTGATTCTGCTGTGATCCTGGGAGGCAGTGGCATAGATAGTGTTTACCTAATTTGCCATTTTCAGGATTTAACTATTCTAACAGCAAGAAGCAGGGAAGAATTATTTAAGAAGGCAATCATTCAACTGGGCTCTAAGAAACACACCACATCTAAAACCACACTGAGATACCACCTCACCCCTGTTAGAATGGCTGTAATCAACAAGACAAGGAACAACAAGTGCTGGAGAGGCTGTGGAGAAAAAGGAAGCCTCATACACTGAGTGCTGGAGGGAATGTAAACTGGTACAATCACTATTTAAGGCAGTGCAGAGATTCCTTTAAAAATTATGAGTGGAATGCCATACGACCCAGAAATACTTCTGGGTATCTACCCAAAAAACTTGAAAACCTTAATTCACAAAGATATCTGTACCTCAATGTTCACTGAGGCACTGTTTATGGGGCTCAAGTTGTGGAAGCAACCAGTGTCCTTTGATAGATGACTGGATAAAGAAGTTGTGGTACAGTTACACAATAAAATAGTACTCAGTGATAAGACGAAATACAGACATTTGTGACAACATGGATGGACCTTGAAACCACCGTATTAAGCAAAATAAGTCAGACTGAAGAATCAAGAAACATATGACCTCATTTATAGGTAGAATATAAAATTGAAAGTAACAAAGGAACAAAAACTCATGGACACACTCAATAGTTTAGTGGTTACCTGAGGGTAAAGGGGAAGGTGGGTGGGATAGTGGGGAGGTGGGGGACTAGGGAGGGGATGCCAAATATATGGTGATGGAAGAATAGCTGACTCTGGGTGGTAAGCACATAATACAATGTATAGACAACGTAATGTAGAATTATACACCTGGAACCTACGTAAATGTTACCAACCAATGTCACCCCAATAAATCTAACAATTGAAAAAAATATATAGCAGATCTTGATAGATGAAAGGTGGCAGATTATAAATTATTAAGAGCATGAACTTTAAAGTCAGAAATCCCAGTCTACCACTTGCTAGCTGTGTGACCTTAGGCAAGTTACTTAACCTTGCTGTGCACCAGATTCTTCATGTATCACATGGAGATAATACCACATATGCCATAAGGTTGTTGGGAGAGTAAATTAGTTAAACATATGTAAAGGATCTGTAACAGCGCCTGAAACATAATACAGCTAACTAAAAATACGTAAAACAGAGAAAAGAAAGATGAACAAGACAGAAGCCACAAGATCAAAAAGCCCCAAAATGAAGACCTAAAAAACATATTTTATTTTTGTTTGTTTTCATCAGAAAAAAATACAGAGTGTGTTAAGTATAATTACTAACTGTATAAAATGCATTTTGCTAACTCAATGACTTGTATTATGCCTATGGATGACTCAATTCCCAAAAATGCACAAATGCAGGTATATACACTCAAAACTCCACACATAATTTTAGGATTCCATCCATATACCAAGGTCAGCAGGTACCTCTTCAAAGTCTTCCCTGAGTCACAGATAACCAAATGGTCTAATGGCATTACCAACTTTTCCTAAAAACCAATGCTTAGTATGGAATTTTATACAATCCCATGCAACTATGGGAAAAAATTAAATTGTGAACTAAGAGAAGGAATGAGACAACTAGAACACAAAGAACTTCACAGCTCCGTCTCAAAGCAAAGAGAGGGTAAAGAAGGAGATTCTTCGTGTGAGAAGCCAATAGTGAGGGAAGAAGAATCTGGTCAGTTAATCCTGAGAGGGAGATGAGGGGGAGAGAGAAAACGGAAAAACTGACCGCTTGGTACTCACATGGTGAAGGAGCCCGGGGGGGCAGACACTCTCCGCAGGTCCGCAGCTTGCACCTGATGGAGACTAGAGGCAGCAAGGGAATGAGCAGCGAAGACAGTCAGCACAACAGCGTGGACAGACAGGGAACAAGCCAGGAGAGAGAAAGAGAGACACACAAAATTTAAACAGAAATCCAATGAGCGCATCACCAAACAGTGAATGAAAAAGAAAAATCAAGCCAGCCACGAAAATAATCCAAAAAGCCGGTGATAGTGACAAAGCCAAAAGGACACATGGCAAGCCACAGGCTGGAGCTGAGGGCAGTGGGTAGGGTAGATGCAGGGGGTAGTGCTGGGCAGGGTTGCAGGGGCAGGAGGAGTGATGTTCCTCTCTTGCTCTAGGTCCCTCAGGACGTCCAAGGAGAGAAAGCACAACACACATACACATGCATGCACACACACACACACACTCACACACACACACACACATAAGGGGTAGGCTGGCATAGTTAACTCGTCTTTGAGGAGAGGCAAAGTATATTTCGCCCCTTAACACAGTCCTCATGATCCCAGGACTTTGAAGAAATATTCATGTCAGAAGACCACCATTGTGAAAAGAGTGACTCAACAAAAATGTAAACTTCCTTCGCTTAAATACCAAAAGCTTTTTAAGAACCCCAAAGTAATAACATAAAGGCCTAAATTCATCACAGGGATGCCATAGTTCCACCCATATTCTTGATAGAAGAGTGGACCCCCAGACTTCTCCCTTTCATCTCTTCATTTATAAAGGAGAGAGTCTTGAGTGGCTATTAGAAATGACAAAAGGTAGAATTAAAGAAACTAATCCCCAAATGTTCGGTCACTTTTACATAATTTCTCTCTCTGCTCTTTCAGACAACAAGTTCCATTATAACTGCAATAGACATAGCTCCCTTATCCACCTTTTCCACTGGGTATGTAAGTTCTCACATAAAGTTACCCATGAAGTAACTGCCTGGTATTCTCAAAGGTCTGCGTTATAACCAGTAATACTTCTCAGCAGCCAGGATGATGGATTATGGTTGACTAATTCAAAGTCTGCCAACTAGAAAGCTCACCTTTGGACAATACACTCACCCTTAACAATGTAGTCTTAATAACCTGTAAACGCAGGGTAGCTGTTAACTGAAGTTCTCCCTAAACACACAAGTAATGTTAAAGTTCTGATCTCTTTCTGAAGTTCCTTCCAAATATAGAGTATTATCAAATTTATCTGACTGCCACATTACCAACATATGAATATGAACCTAGGTAGATCTCTTCTATTACATTTTTTTGGGTGAAGGTAATTACTGCAGTTCATATTTGGAGTAGATTCATAAGCCAAAATAAAATGAGATATACTTCTATACCAATTGGGGGTTGGGGTACTGAACACAAATGGAGCCTAGCTAGCCATTTAGTTTGTATATACCATACAGTAATAAACAAATGGGATTACAAATCAAGAAATATTTTTTGAAATTATCTTTTCTTTTTTGCATAAATAAAGTTCTATTAGTGTCACGAAGGCATACTATCTTACTGTTTCTCATGAGAATTCCAGCTATCTACCTGAATTAGATCTTCACATTCGTCTACTCATTATCATAAAGTATGATCAAGGTATTTCTTACATTATTTTCATATTCATAAAATTTTAAATTTCTGTTATTTTATAAATAATTTCTGAGAAATGTACCAGATAGAACATGATAGATCTGATCCATGTAATGAGTCTTAGGTACACTAACAGGCACCAGAAACCCTAATAGGAAAAGCCCAAGGTGAGAAGAGAGACAAATAAGCCAATGATTATACCATCTCTGCCCAACAGTGCAATGGATGTAACCAAAAACACTATTGGAACACTGAGTGGTATATTTAATGACTAGAAGTAGAGAGAAAAGGATTCTTAGGGAAAGTGTTATTTCAATGGAGTCTTAAATTTGAATGAGAATTAGCAGATAAAAAGCACATAAAGAGAGCAACAGAAATATGAAATATGATGATGTCAAAGACAAGCTAGTGCTCCAGAAATAGCAATCATCTCTGCAGCATAGGAAGATAGAAAGGAAGGAGTCGGTGATCAGGGAGGTTTGCAAAGCTGAGGAATAAGGGCTTTACAGTTTTAGAAAGGTCATTGTAACTTGGAAAAAACAATGTATGAAGGGCAGCAACATGGTAAATAATAAAATGAAATCCAAGCATCTTTCAACAGGGCCACTGAGAGGTAACTAGCACCGAGATGGTGTGAGAGTTAAAGGTGTAGGATATAAACAGAAGGTAGATTTCAAAGAATCCACTGAATATATTATAAAAGCAAAGGTGACTGAGAGGACCCTAGGGACCACTGACATGGTGAATGATTAGATGGTGGTTCCATTCATGTAAGGAATGGATCAGGAGTGAAAGTAAAAGGAATAGAGTTAATAAGTCCATGTAGTCGGAGGTTCCGCTGAGATATCCAGGTGAAGATTTCAACTAAGATATTGGAATATGAGTCTTTGGTTTTTAGGAGAAACCCTTGCTGAAGACACAGATATGACACTCCTTAGTTTATCAGTCACAGATGAAATCTGGGGTACACATGTGATCTCCCTAAGAAAGGGCAAATCCGTGTATTTTTTAGAGAACTACAGCACTTCAATCTTAAATATTCACAGTTAACAAGCCATGTGAAAGGAGGGTGAATCCTTAAGATGAGTTGAAAAGCTGCCCTCTTCTGACAGAAAAATTCCCCTCCCCTCAACACGCCACACAGGATTTTAAACTAAAATTCATAAAACAGTTAACACCAGTTTTCTTTATTCTAAAAGAAGACAGCCAAATAAAACAGAATAAACACATAGAGTTAGTAAGAAATAACAAGGGAGAAAGGAAGAGAAAGGAAACAAGAGAAAGAGGGATGAAAAAATGAAGGAAGGAAATAAAGAATGGTCTTTCAATGATTTCTGTCTGACTTGGCTGCAATAATGAATTTCGTACAATCATGGCTAAAAGAGAGAAATCTTGGCAGACTCAGAAGGTGGAAGAAAACTTATAAAAAGGTCTTAATGGCCAGGCTGCCTTTGAAATGGAAACTACTAGGAAATCCAGTGGAAGAACTTAGATTTCAAAACAAGGATTTCTAATGAAGTAGAAAGAAGCAATCTAACCCCAGAGGATGAATGAGATCAGTGAGTAAGAGAAAGTAAAATTTAGTGAACAAATATTACATGGTAACTAGGTGTGTTGCTTTCCTTTGAAAATATACTCTATGTATTTTCTAAAAACACAGTGTTGAATAATTTTACGAAGGTGGGCTGATAAATTTTGCCTCCATTGTAATATTTTTATTTTTGTTACATTAGATATATCTGGATATAACTGGTTCTGTGTAGTCACATGGTATCACCCCTCCATCATTCTTCACCTTGCACACAAAGATGCTTACATTTTTCACCCAGTGTATATCGAAACGGAAGAGTGTTCAAATGTTAAGTTCAAACAGCGTTCAATTGGAGGAACTTTTTTTCACTGTTCTGAATTCAGTACTGAATTCAGAACAGTGAAAAAAAGTTCCTCCAATTGAAATTCACAGACAAATGCAAGCCATTTATAGTGATCAGTGTGTTGACGTGAATACAGTAAGATGCTGGGTAAGGCAGTTCATCTGGGATGAAGAAGTGAAGTCTGCAGTGAGGAAATGGTTTCAAAAACAAAACAGTGTTTTTTAAGGATGGATATCAAAAACTAGAGCAGCATTGGAGAAAGTGTATTGAAGTACGTGATGATTTTTTAGAAAAATAATTCTGCAGCTTTGAAAATAAATAATATAGGTATTCTTTCTTTTTTTATTTCATTAAAATATCCTTCTCCATTCATTTTCTATTTAAGTAGAGGTGAAGTTTATCAGCCCACTCTTGTCTCATAACTAGTAATAAATATCTGTGTTATTTTTAATATTTTACATGTGTTCTTTTTAAAAATGAAAAGTATGCTATTAATTGTCATTTCTTATATTCATGGGTCTTACAAGTGACCTGAGGCTGCTGCCCACTGGTGGAGAGTAGCTATTTCTGAATTGAGGCAGCTTCTTGAACACCTCTGCCCAGCTAAATCAATGAAGTCACACCATTTGTCATGTGTGTCATGAATACAAAAAGAAAACTATTTGTTTTTATGTGTGAAGAAAGTCCAAGTGAATTCTTAACAATATAGTTACTGAGCCAATACAAATACAAACTCAAGGGTAAGAGTTGCTTGAAACTAAATACCTGAAAACAATTTTACGTATGTCTGATAAGATTATTAAGTATAGGAGTCCCAGGATGGGAGCTTTTCACTTGCAAATATCAAGAACTTTTAGCTGTAGTATAGCTTCTATTTACAAGTGACTCAAAACAAGCTGGGCTACAGACCTGTCTCTGAGATGGCTTTTCACTTAGAAGTTCAGAGATTTCTCTCAAACCAATGATTCAAGGCTTACGTAACTCTAATATTTCTAGAGAGAAAGTGGCCAACCATATACGATTGCTGGCACTCTACCTTCTTTAACATATAAACTGAGCAATTGTATATTCAACCTAATAGAAGGTAAAGGCATCGGGAACAAGCTAAGAGTTCCATTAGCAGTAAAACCTAAACAAGAGAAACAACTAAATGAGCCCTCTGGATAATGATCTAGAAAATGTATTGGGGAAGTCCAAAGTGACTCAGGGTAAGGAGGAAATAGAGGAGAGAGGATCTCTCATCCTGGCTTCAAACTTTGAAGTCAACACCCCAAATTAAAACACTTTAAGAGCCCGGTCTAATGCTGTTCCTTAACATAAGCCATCTCAGAGAAAGGTGAAGTCAAGTTTTGGCAGGGGGCTGTGGCACCAATCACTGGGTTATTCAAGGCACTTCTGCAGATTGTCATGTTGACTCAATAACACCATGGAAACGCATGCCCTTGCTCCACAGGCACTAGAGGAAGTCAGCCATTCAGTACAAACAGGTAACCATGCATCACAGGCCACAAACAGGAGGAGCACCTTGGAGAGTCCCTCACTGTGACAGACTGACTCAAGGGTGAGCCCTAAAATGGCCTTACTTTGAGTCAGATTAGGCATATGGGCATAATAAACAGCAGGCACTCAAAAAGCTGCCCAAATCCCCATCTTTCTCCATTCTCCTTCTCCAACCCTAAGTAGATATTTCAATCAAAAATCAGAGTGAGGGGCACTAAAAAATGAATATTTAGTCATTATCACCTTATCTCAAATCAGTTTACAAAACACCCAACAAAGGAAAGGGCCAAGGGATATACTTGCTTTAAGCATTGAGTCGTGGGTCAGGTTAAATCTAGACAATAGGATGCCACCCAGGATGGTAAATTGAGCTGAAGCACCAGAGTACACAGGATGCCAAAATAGGAGCATCAGGAAAAGGACAAGTTACCAACAGGCAGCAGAGGATGCAACGTGGAGAGAGGTGAGCCAAAATCCAGCTCCGCTCTGGGAAACACCAACACTCTGTAAGAGCCCTAAGTAAAGAGCAGGCCAACAGCCTGCCTTCTCAAGACAAAACAGAAAAGAGCACATTTACCTAGATTTACTTCACAGCCTTACAGTCACTCATTGATTTCCTGCTGGTCCAGTATATATTCCAGTGGTCAGTGAAGAAGCTTCATCAGGCTAACATACGATACAACAGTGATGTCTAAGAGAAGGGTATGGGCGTTGTGTAGGAAACATGAAGGGAAAATGTAAGCGAGACCAAGGAATGGCTGCTTTTCCTGGACTTGGTTCCTTTCTCAACACAGTGAGGCCTCAACCATGCACATGCTCTCGTTCTCCTCGCCAGTCTTCGCATTCACAAAGGTAGGCAAGGGGCAGACTCACTCATTGAGTAGAGGCATGGACGTTCTCCTCTTGCTCTTCTGCACCATGTTGGCCTGATTCCGCAAGGAGATTCGAATCATAGCTGGCGCCAGTCTGCAGGGCTCCCCATCCACTTGCATGGGGATGGATTTGTACGTCAGCAGCATGACCTCCCGGCACTGGTGCAGCCTTTCTCCATGACCCCCAACTTGCAGGGCGGCCTATAAAACCAAGAGTCCACAGGGAGCCAGGCATTAGTTCTTAAGAGGTCCTCAGGAAAGCTAGGAATCCCAAGTCCCCCATATAGAAGCAAAGGTCCTTTGATAAATGTATTGTAAGTTGCTAGCCAAGAGTGAAACAGAAAACCTTAGATAAGTCATTAATACAAATAAACTAGAAATTGTAAATTTTTGATAAGTTTGACCATAAATTTTCATTGATAACCACTTTTATGTATTTTCACTCTTAATTTAATAATGTTAGTTTAATACTGCAGTTGTTCTTTGTTACCTAGTCCCATTTAAAAAATCAATGTAAGTCAAACAAAAATAATAGAGATAAAGCACATAGTTTAAGATAGCTTCATACTAAATTTAAACGTATATACAGAATACAAAATATATATTATTTAAGTATAAATATAATATATAGTTAGGTATTATAACATACATAATAATATGTAACTTCACATATTAATATTTAAATATGTAGCCCATACGTGGTTAATTTTCAAATTTGGGCAGGCTTTTCCTTTAGATATAAAACCTCCTCTAGCTACTTCTAATCAATATAAGTTCAATAAAATTTGAAATAATATTAATTACTTTATCAAAAAATTCTGAAAAGTAAAGCAGCTTTGAGGATCAGTCAAACACAGTAAGAGTTCAGTTCACCACACTGACCACAAAATGGAAAGTCAATCCAGTATTAAAAGTCTGTTGTTAAAAGCAACAAATTAGTATAACTTCCTTGCCTTAGTAAAAAAAAAAAAATGACAAATCAACAACATATATTTAGAATAATTTACCTTTTTAGGGATAAATGAAAATCATTCAAATACATGTTTGGTAATACTTTACATAGAGATCACAAATTATATAGCTTGATGAATATTTTTATATACACATGTGACTCTCCATCCAGATTAATCTTTAGACAATTTATAGCAACCAAGAAGTTTCCACGTGCCCCTTCCCAATTTACTTACACTCCTCCTACCAACCAATTGGTAACCATTATTCTGACTTCTGTCACCTTAGATTCAATTTGTTTGAACTTTAACTTCATATAAAATGAATATATATATATATTTTTTTTTCTTTTGTGTCTGACATCTTTTGCTCATCAATATTTTTAAGTAATACATAGCAAAATGGGTTTATCTATTCTACTGGTAAACTTGTTTCCAGTTTGGGCTATTATTGCTGTAAACTTTCTTGTATATTATCTCTTG
Organism: Craseonycteris thonglongyai; assembly: GCA_004027555.1. Taxonomy (NCBI): domain Eukaryota; kingdom Metazoa; phylum Chordata; class Mammalia; order Chiroptera; family Craseonycteridae; genus Craseonycteris; species Craseonycteris thonglongyai. Next base: position 20,487 of record PVKE010007257.1, on the reverse strand, counting down.
GTGGATACATATATTCCTGGGTACACTCAATAAGTAGCATTGCTGTGCCATAAGTTTAGATGTATACTTTAGTAGATACTGCTAAATAGTTTTTAATAAGGTTATAATATAATGCATTTTGAAAATCAATTAGTTTATAATAAAATAAACTGGAAAAAAAGAAGGAGTCAAATACTAACTCTAGGCCAAAATGTAAAAGATTTACTTAGGAAAAAAAGAAAAGCATACATATACTATCAGCTTATTTCCACATGTCTCATCTTTATCAATGGGAGGAAAAAACCCTGTTAAATGAGATTTGTGAAGTCAACTTCTACTTACTTGGTTGCCAGAAATTTGTATTTATGTGAAGTTTTAATTATTTCTGCACTTGTATTAATTTAAATAATAGAAACATGATTATCTATAACTACAAAGAGAAAAGGACCACAAAAGGAGAGTGAAAGAAAGAAAATAGAATAACATACTGAAAAGTAAGGAACTTTTCATTATTGAACACATTCAATATTAAAAACATTCAATTGTGTGCTTTACATACAATTTTATTCAATTAGTGAGAGAACAAGAAAGCAGAGGAGAATGAGGAGAATTTACTAAAATTATTTTTGGCCTATTATCTGATACTCCGAAGGTGTTTTTTTTCTGGCTGTACTTAAATGATCCATTTAAATTAATCTATAAATTTGAGCCACGATCTCATCTTTAAAACTTTCTCAATATGCTTGGCTTGCCTTCAACCTCAGCCCAATATTTATCTGACAAAACTATATCTCTTCATCCACTAAAGAAAATTCCATTTACTCCTTTTTTTACCCCAGGATTGACTAGGCCTAATGACAAATAAAAACGCAGCATCTCTTAGGTAAGAACTTATTCTTCTGAGTTTAACAGGAGAAAATTGCTTAAACACTTTCTAACCCCTTGGTATCAGAAGGCATGCACAGTACTATAGAGCATATTTAAGCCACATTCTCAGCCTCCCAATAGCATAGCAAGTACCACAAACACATAAAAGGTAAATAGCTGTCAAGGGCAGTCCCACTGGCATTTCAGAACCAACCCAGGATCACTGCACAGGCCTAGGAGAATTACCACAATCAGCTTTTTCAGGACAGACAGGTTCATTATAGTTAGCACAGCCACTTTAAATTATTTTTGCAGCAAGTTAGTAAAGGGAATTTTTTGAATATATAATAGAAAGTTATATTCAATCACTCAGATTAGCCTAAGCTTAACATCCTATTAAGGCATATGCCCTAATAGCCACATGATTTGCTAGATATATTAGCTTATTAATTACAGACTGTTCAACCTAGTATGTCTTCCTCTTGTAAAACCCTCAAATGTTGTCTTTCTGGTAGCATGTGATCTGAGAAGATAACAAAGACAGCCCTGAGCTCAGTGCATCCTTTGCCATTTATTACTCTCAGGTCGTAATAACTTCCCTCACTTTGCAGGAATGGCTTGAGATTCTCTGTGTTTCTAGATTGGGCTCCTCCCTGGGATACTTTTCTCCATCTCCTTTCAAGCCTTATCTTCCTCCTTACTACTCAAGTCCTTATTCTACTTGCTCTCAGATGAAAAGGATGGACAATCCTGGGTGGAGGGAGGAGAAGAGAAGCCCGGGCAAGTCCTCCCTGCCCCTCGCCATTGCTGCTAGTGCCCCAGATTTCTCAGTCTCACCCCTATAACGAAAGGCCCAAAGCAGAAATCAACAACCCAGAGAATAAACAATGGAGATCAACAACAACACTAACATTTGGGTGGTTAATTAATTTTTTTATGAGTATTAATGTTGTCTTATAAGACTGAGCAACAAAAACAGAAAACAAAATTATTTTTATATAATAAAAAAGGATAGCTAAAGATATAATAAAGGGCTTCGAAAATCATATAAGAATGTTATGAAGACCTAAATGTTCATCAATTGAAAAGCTTAGATAAGAGAAACTTTGAGAAAAAACAACTTGTAAAATTTGGTGTAATAAATTGGATAGATTAACCCAATTTTAAAAATTAAAAGTTATCAAAAATATAGCTCATCCCACTCACCCCTCATTCCCAAATGTGCCATGCAGACTAGAAGTTGCACAAGTAATCCTATCCAACTTTGCAAAAGACAGTGCATTTAATATAAGTAGCTTCAGATAACATGACCCTATGGCTTCTGAGATTAAACCAGATGAGGACAGTATCAGAAAACAAAATCTCACCCTAAATTATATTTATAATCACAAATACCAAAATCATAAAAGCTAATTGCTTCTGCTAATCTACTACATAAAAACTAACTTGTGACCTATCATAGGTTTATTATTTTTTGATAACGATTAAAGACAATTCAGCATCAGACATAAATCATAATTTCACCGCATTAAGGTTTAAATGAGAAAAACACTATTATCATTTCAAAAGATACAGAAAAAGAAAGGTCAGTGCTTTTTAGGATAAAAACTTGTTAGACAACTAGTAATAGAGAGTAACTTTTTTAACTGATAAAAGTCATCTACCAAACATGTAAAGAAAATATCATTCATAGTAAAAATTTAGAAGCCTTTCTTTCAAGGGAAAGAGTTATTCACTAGCAATGAAAGTTTCCAGCATAATATTGGAGGTCTTGAACAACACAGTATGTCAAGAAAATAAGATTGTAGTATGAGTATTATAATAATATAATTTCCTGTTTGTTTAAAAATACAGAAATAAAGCAACTGGAAGAAAGCACATCAAAATATAAATAGTTATGGATCATGTGATTATGGCTGATATTTTTACTTTTAGTTCTTATACTTATTTGTATTATCAAACTAAGCAAACATTTAATGTTAGTTTTTTTTCTTGAAAAAAAAATAAAAGATTGTATTATCTGGTATATATACAACTTCAACCCTGGGAACTTCTCCATGTAATTTTTCTCACAGCCTAACCTTTTGCTTTTTGAATTAATAAATATAAAAGAGCCTGCATATTTTAATTTCAATTAACAAACAAAAAAAAAGCTGGCTATGCTTTCTTCAAAGTTTAGGAGACTGAAATCTTTGGATTTCACACTGCATAACAAATTAGATTCTCAATTCTCAATATGAATGCTGCTTTGAACTGTCTTGAAAAGTCTTAGGTTATTTTGAAACAGACTCAGCATGAAAGGACCTTCACAACTGTAATGGCAGAGAATTGTGGCAGAAATAAATACAAACTATAATGTTTGATTATGATCAGTGTGGAATCCAAAAAGGTAATCACGTTACCAAACACTCAGTGAAGAATCATCTTAATTAGTAGGAATGCTTCTCAACCAGTAAAATGAATCAAGACTTCTGCTTTAAAATTTGAAATTACAAGAGAGAGTCTAAAATTAACAATCTTTTTTTTTCTCATTCCAGTAATTCTATTTCAAATCTTTCTTAAAGTGCCACTCTGAATATTTTAAATACAGAAACACACACATATACACATATCCCAATAACTACAATCTTCTGTTTATATAAACATCTTACACTGATGTTTTAGTTCGCAAATAATTTACATTTTTAGAAACATAATAGTTTCAAAAAATGTGAAATTGAGAGCCTGAAAATAAAATTATTTCATCTTGAATGACAAAAAAATACACTGGTGTACTGTTATATGAGTAGTAAGATAAGACTTGTGTGAAAATATAAAAATATATGCAAATATTACTCTGCTTTCTATAGATTATTTTTACTATCTTGTAGGCAATCTACAATCATGAGAATCTATGATTCAATCACACATTTGATACTAGCTAGTCTACATATATTTTTCATATCACATGAGAAAAATAGAAAGATTTCTCTTTTCACAAAAAGAGAAAAATTAATTGACATAATTTTAGGATTCAATATTTTCTTCCCTAACTCCCATCTACTGTTATTTTTCTCCCTTTGTCATTAATGATAGAATTGGAAAGTGAAAGATTTGATAGTCCCCAAAATACTCTTCCCAACCTAGAGGGGTCTCCTGAGCTCTAAACATATATTTCTAATTGTCCCTTTCTATATTTCCTTAGATGTCTCACAGGGATTTCAAATTTGCCTTACATAAAACAGTGTCATTTTGAGGGGCAATATTTTCTTTCTTTTATATTTTATACCTCATTGAATATATTCACCCTCTACCTAATGACCCAAGCTAGCCATCCAGGATTCATTTATACTCCTTTTTCATCCTTCACAATAAGTCATTCTAGATAACACTTCAATTCACGATTGCTTCCATCTTCATTATGACTTTCTTGTCTCAGGCTCCCAGCTCTCCTCATTCCTAGACTTGTTGCCAATGTCCTGATTTGTCCACCTGCCCCCAGCAGTAGAGATTCGGGTCACCCTTCACACTAACATCCAGGTCACCTTTTTAAACCACAAATCTGATCCTGTTTCACACCATTTCCTTCAACCTACCCATTAGCAGTTTAAAGCACTATCTCTGCCCTGTACCCATATGTGCCTGTATTTTCCGTACGCACAGTTACTCTTAGCCACCATTAGGAGTTCTAGAACGTCCTGCTTTCTTTGGAGAATCCCCCATGGAATGGCCACTTGGCAATCTCACTCAGACTCCTGCCTCTTCTGTGAAATCTTTGCTGTGTCCCCATTTTACAAAAACTAATCTACTCTCGGTTCTCCCTTCTGTCCTCCCATATGCCCTTCTCCTAGAATATGACTGTTTACCTCTTCGCCTGCCCCTATAACACTGAACTGTGAGCACCCTGAGAACAGGGGTTTCCTTCTGGTTCATTTCATCACTGTTTTACTTAGCAGAGTGTCATTTATGGATTCAATAAAGTATTTTGGATTCAACAAATATTCAATAAGTATTCATAAATTAAACAGCGAGGCATTTTAAATAGCAAGTAATATCTTGAATGTACAAAATTTCCATTAGAGATCCTCAATATTGCCCACATTTCCCAAACACTGCATGGCCTTTAATGAGCCAGCCTCGGAAGTTACACAGCATCACTTGTACTATTGTACCCCAGTCACCACATACTTATAAGCCACCCAGATTCAAGGAGAAGATACATAGACCCAAACTCCTGATGGGAGAAATTCCCCCAAATTTGAGGCCATTTTAAAACTACAGTCACCATCAGAGAATGTCAATGAAATAATTTATTATTTTGAAAATGTATAAATAAAGAAAAAGAATCACTTATTCTGCTTTTGGATACAAAGTATATAAAGAAGTAACCAAATAATAGGTGAAGGGAAATTTCTCTTTATAGAAATACTCCAGTTAATAAATGAAGAAGAATAAAATTAGAACAACGCTACTTTTCAGCCCCTAATGAATTCTGGATCCAGACACTGATTATCAAAGACTTAAAAAGAGAGAGAGAGAAAGAACCAGACAGTACCTATCCTGTTTTGGAAGCAGAAAATACTACCTACAAAATAGAATGGGAGGGAAATGTGTCTGATTCATATAGATCCAACCATCAACTTAGAGGAAACAGGAAAGAGAGAAGAACATAACTGATATCTCAGGAAAGTTATCAGCACAGTTCAGACTCCAAGAAACTTTACAGGGCAGGGCAAATAGCCTGCTTTCTTCAGACAGACAGACAGACAGACAGACAGAGAGGGAAGGGTGGGGACCTACTGGGAGTTAAAGAGTCATATTAACTAATCACAACAAATGAAGTTTATTTGGATCCTGATTCAAATAAATGGAGCATAAGAAAACAAATCACATTTGGCAGAATAATTAGAAATTTGATCACTGAGTTGCTATTTAGTCATATTCAGATGTTACTGTTTTAACTTTTTTAGAAAACCCATTTCATTAAATATTTTAAGATGATGTTGTGATTGTGTTTATAAAAAGTCATTTTTTTAAAATCAAGTTCAGAAATATTTATAGATAAAATGATATAATGTGTGAGACTCACAATATCAGAAGGTAACAATTAGGTGCACACAGAAGTAAGTTGTCCATGGGGTGATAAATAAAGAAGCTAAGTGATGGTACATGAGGGTTCAATATCATAGTTCATCTGTTTCTATACTGAACTTTTCTCCTAACAAATATTTTCAAAACCAGCTTTAGTAATTTCCCAGTAATATGGGAATTAATTCAAAACTCCCGCTTAAATTCTGTAACACACTCCGTGATCTGGCCCCTGCTGCCTCTCCAGCATCATCTATCACTCTCACTTTTCACCTACATTCAAACAAGAAACTATTTATAGTTCCCACAGAGGATCATGATCTCTCATACTTCCAAGTGTGTATAAATTTCTTTTTCCCAGAATATCAAATCCCACTCTTCTCCTGAAACAATTCATTGATTCTGTCACATTTACTCGTTGCTCTCCAAGTATCAGGCCCTCTGCTCTGTAGCAGATCCACTGGAGTGATGGACATCTGGCACATACCATGCCTGGCTGGCACTCCACCCTTCCTGGCCCTCCTTTTTGCCCCGTGAGGCTGCCTCGAGACTGCATCAGTGGTCCTGTCCTATAGCTTCTAGTTAGACTTCTTCAGAGGGAAGCACCAGCAGAAGCTCTGGAGGATGAGAGGAGTGAGGTCACTGTGTTTATGTCCATAGCTCCCACCCTGCAGAGTCAGTCCGGGCTGGCTGCCTCCCCTTCGCAAATACTGCTCCTACTGTGAGGTCCTTGCCAATCAGTTCTCTTTCTGGCACAGCTGACTGCTGCCTTGCCTTGGCATCTTCAGCTCAGGATTACAACACCAACCATTGTTGCTTCTCATAACCCTAGCACACTATTTATAGAGTTCCTCCATTAAACTCTCCTCTAATTACCCAGTTTTAGCCTTCTCTTTCCTGTTCAGATGCAATTATACAACTGTAAGCAAAAAAGACCATAAAGACATCCTGACACAGATATGAACTTAAAAGTTATAGAAGATGAAGAGTAAAGAATAGTTTAGAAAGTGATATTATGTGTGATACGCCTGTGGTGCAAAAAAAAGCCAGGGGTGTTCAAAGCTCTACTTCAGATGCTACTTGAGAAAGAAAGAAAAGAGGGCAGTGGGAAAGGCTGGAGAATCAAGGAGAAACTCAATCTTGCCAGCCAAGATTTAGTAAATCCTATAAACATTTAAGGAAAGATTTAGAGTTTGATCCTGAGAACACTTAGGAAATGTCTAACATGCTCCTTGCCCTCCCAAACCTATGTAAGCAACCATCTCCTCTTAGATATTTATTTCCTGACAGCCTTCTACCACATAGTAAGGACTAGGAAGCTCTGGTCCATGCTAAACATGCAAGTAATGTTTATTGGATCAGTAAATAATTGAATGAGTAAAACACACATGGACAGGTTTGGAGCGGTTCTGGTCACCTCCAAAAATTCTTCCTTGTACATATCCTTCTTGAACTTAATTTTATCTGCTCTTGGCTGAGTCTTCTCCTATAATTAGTATAAAGAGCTTTGGAGGGGATGCCAGGATAGCTCAAAGGGGTTCAAGGCTTGTTTTGCAGCCCTGGCATTCAAGGATCAAATCCCGGCCCCAGCCCAAGTGGACCCATACGCTGAACTGGGATGTGCCCCCGGTTTGGTTCTCACCAGGGCGAGCTTCCCAAGTGGGAGGCACTTGGCCAGTTCCTGCCCTGCACAGCCCTGTGCCGACCTGTGGAAAGAAGCTATGTGTAAAACTAATGATGTGCAACTATGGAGACTGCTCTGGGCCCTCCCCCTTCTCTCTGTCTCTCTGTCTGTCTGTCTTTCTCTGTCAAAAACAATAAAACTAAATCTTTAAAAAAAAATTTTTTTAAGACCTTTGGAAACAAAGAGCTGTATGTGAGCTATAATTTTGAAAATTGGATCAACCCCAGCTCAACCTTTTACACCAAACAACAATTACATTCTAGAGATGGCAGATTTAACCTCAGGTGATGGACATTCTTACCATAGTCACAATATGTTATTCTGTTAAACCTCCATAACTAGAGGTGATTGAGGAAGTCATTTGGAATCCATGAGGTGAAAGAAAAAGAAAGATGTTTTGATTTGTATAGAACAAGTAATACAATCTTGTTTTTAAGCAAAAAGTATAGCATAAACTAAGTGCTAACCAAGGTTTGCAAGTAGAAGCATTATTTCAATTTGTTTTATAAACTTAAACTGACAGTGTGGCCCGATTTATACCAGATAAAATGACAACTATAATTTTAATTGGTTTCCTCATCATTCAATAATAAATTGAGATACGTAGTTAAAACTGGCTTGAAATTATATTTACGCTCTATAAATTAACATATTTAATGCAAGCAAACAAATTAAAAATGCAAGGTGATCTCAATACTGTGACAACTGAATATTCATTAATGCCACAATAATATGTTTCTATATTCAAGAATTTTGTGATAATGGAGATGCTCATCTTATGCTTAAACAGACAAGATAAAGATAAATGCAAATGACCACTTTCCATTTCTCCTAAACACTCCAGCCCTCAGTAAACCAAAAAAAAGTATCAAAGGGCAAGGTTTCTCAACATGCTGGGATATGTCTGTGTCATAATGCTTTCCAATTAGCATAAAAACTTTGCATTTCATTCTGGTAGAAAATTAATTAGGAAAATTAACAAATAATATTAATTTTGAAGTTCAAATAAATGTGCATCTTTTTTCTTGGTGACATAAAGAATTGTTTGTTCTTGTTTTCTCCAAGCAACTTAATATTGTAAAAAGTTTGTAAATTAATAAGGCAGGAGAGAAAATTATACCAAAGTCCTGTGAAATGAAAAAGTTCTGTGACTAAAATATGTTTTATTTCAATGAAATAGCTGCGTTGCTCACCAAAGAGGCCATGGTGAATCCAATGACTTCAATATAACCATCATCATGACGCTGAGGTTCAAAATCATGGTGATCTCCTGGGTTCCCCCAGGGCATTGTACCAGCACAATATCTGTGAAACAGGATAAAAACAGAATTAAATTCCTTCCATTTATCTCATGATTATTATTAGAGATTAACTTAGATCCAATGTTTATTTCCCGTGAGAACAGTTTTCTGTTCTTGGCGCACACCTTCCAAGAGAAAAGAAAATGAACTTATTTTCATCTCCAAAGTATCAATCTGTGAAAATGAGCCATAATTTTACAACAAAAGCATTCCATGGTGCCCAACTTCCTCCTAATTCATTACTATCAACAGTTATCCCTCTATGATTCATATATGTCTGCTTTCTCTGATATGCATGACTTATAGCTGGGTGGTTTCAGAATTTGGTCTTGGAGAAGGACACATATGTCAGCCAGTACAAAAAGGAAAGGGAACTGAGGCAGGTAAGCTTTCAATATCATACACATAACTAAGATAAGTTACCATAGCAGCAGGGAAAGGAAACTTAGAAAGAGTGGAAAAGGAATGAGACAAAGATATGAGATTAGAAAGGGACGGGGAAATAAAGAAAACTGGAAACATAGAGGAATAAGAACCCCCAGGAGGGAAGGGAGAGGAGCAAAAAGAAAAGGAGATATGTAAAGAAAAGAAGAAGAAAAATGTAAAGAAAGTTAATACTGTTTCCTGAGAATCTAGGTCTTCCACTTAAACAACTAAGATGAAAATACTCCTGGAATAGGATTGTAGGTAACTAGACTGAGTATTGCCAAAAGTAATCAGGAGACTATAATATAATGTCCTAGCCACAGATCTACATTTTAATTAAATTAAGTCTAAATATTTGCAGGTTTTGTGTCTGAGTTGTCTGGTTTGCAAATAACAAAGGGTCACAGATACATCCCTTCCAAAATCTTGGCATGGGAGCCTAGAATCTAATTTAATGCCACTGAGATAATGTGCTTCTTTTGAGACTAATCTTAAATGCCTCTTTCTCCTGTGGTATACAATTGCACCAAAAAGAGTTGACATCCTGGTTAGAAAATGCTACTGTAATTGCTCCTATTTTTTTCAAAGCAATCATCTGGGAACAATTTTGAATGAATTCCACACTAAAATCAGGCTGGATGGTTTCATAACAGCTTTCGGGAAACCGAGAACAGGGATTTATGCAAGTGTATCATTCTTGGGGGTTGAGGGGAATCAGTAACTTGAGAATTAAATTAAAATGTTCCATTCCGTAAGGGTGCCTGGGGTTCTTAAGGATGGAGTATCTCATCACAAAGATATTGAATGTGCAGAAAATGCATCAAAAGGCTTAAAGGTAAAAGTGCATTCATTACACCTCGTCATTTGCAACTTGCTATTTGTGGAGACAAAGAATTGGAATCTCTCATCAAGATTACAATGGCTGGTGGTGACGTGATTTACACATTCACAAATTTCCATTTGGGAAGAAAGGAAACAGGAGACTACCTAAAGGAGGACTAGATTTCTTATAATGTCAGGACAGTTGTCCAGTGCTGGTGATTAGAGCAGACTGTATCTCCATGAAAAACCCAATTTTGCCTTTTGTAATTCTATTTGAGCAAGTTGGAAGTTTCATTAGCTTGCCAACCAACCACATCTCTGCATTTGAGTCTTAACCACATTTAAGTGTTACAGTAGCTTCAAAGAATTATTGATTCTGGGTTTTGATTGAGATATCTTTTTTAAAAACTGTTTGGATTTTAATTGTAATACAGAAGTTATAGTAACAAACATTTGATTTTGCACATCTCAATAAAGGTCACAGCAAACTAAAAAAAATAGACTGGGGATGCCAGGATAGCTCAACAATTCGAGCATTTGCCTTGCAAACGAAAGGTCTGGGATTGAATCCTGTCCCTGGCCCATACAACCCCATATGCTGAACTGCCCTATGTGGCCCCACATCCACCTGTGTGGAATAAAACTATGTCACAACTAATGATGTGCAACTACTATGGAGACTGCTCTGCCCTCCCCCATTCTCTGTCTGTCTGTCTGTCTGTCTCTCTCTCTCTCTGTCTTTCTCTCTCTCTCGCTCTCTGACCTCTCAAATAAAATAAATCTTAAAAAAAAAAAAAAAAAGACCATGCATTCCATATCACACAAAAAACAGCACAACCAAAAAATACCTACCACAGAAAATACTAAACAAACCAAGTAGGAGCACAAAACTTTCAGAACTGCAAACTCTTAACAAGCCATTAAGGTAACCAGTTTTCATCGTTTGTACCTGGAAATGTTATATGATGAAAACAGATAATCTCAAGTCAAACAGTGTTCACGTCAAACCAGGGAACCAATATGAACAGAGCTTACCTGGGTATATTTAAAAATACTATACACTGGAACTTCAGTTCCTGAATCTTTGGGGTGAGATCTGTTCCATCACACTGAAACAAAGAAGAAAAAGCAAGAGTTCTGAAGTAGTCACAAGTCTAAAAAAATTGTCAAAGATAACTGGGTTGACAATAGCATATATGAGGGGAGACCCCCAAAAAGCCAAAATTTATTTATAAAAAAATTGTGTATTTATTCTTACATGTTTAAACTTCAGTTACCTTCAAAGTAACCTCCATTTGATGCAATACACCTATCAAGATGCTTTTTCCACTGCTCAATACAGTTTTTAAACTCATCAATTTTGATGCCTTTTAGTACTTCTACCGTTTTTTTGTTTCACCTCTTCCACATCGGCAAAATGCTTTCCTCTGAGGATTTCTTTCATGGGGGAAAGGGAGAAGATTGGGGTGACACTGGGTAAACAGAACATGGGGCACAGGGGCTATGCTGCTTTTGGTCAAAAAGCAGCACGGTGTAGGCAGGTGTGCTATCATGGTGGAAGAACTAGTCATTTGCCACAACTGGGGATGTTTCTTTTACAAATTATGAACAACCTTCTCAAAAGTTCCAGCTAAAACCTTTGGTTGACTGTATGACCCGGAGGAACAAATTTTGAATGCAAAATCCCTCTCACATAAAAGAAAGATAATTCCAGGTTTTTAGGGGTCCCCCCTTGTACCACCATCTTCCCCTTGCCACGTCTCTCCTTAAGTGACTCCTATTACTCTGATTAAAAATTTATTTTAGATTATAACTTCACCAGACCTAGGAATTACCTTCATTCTTATTCTTGGGTTATCATTAGCTCTTTCAGCTTGTAGTATCAACATTAAGAGATTTAAAAAGAATAAAAAGAATAAAGCTTCAAGTTGAAGCAGTAGCGATCTCCATCAATCATCTGATTTAAACAATAGTCATGAATATAATAATTTATTTTGTTTTTTGAGATTAATTTTTATTTTGAGAATGTTAAACATAATATTTTGAAAATTCTTTAAAAGGGATATATACTACAAGCATTTAAAAACGTAGCTATTATAAAGTAGTATTGTTGCAATTGGTGATTTGCTCTAATAAATTCAATCTCTTACAGACTTTGATTGGTTTTTGGGCTCAACAGCTTTACTGGAGCCTGGACTTGACTCTGGGTCTCAAGTGGTCCAACTCAATTTGGCCTCAAATCTTTGTGTGTGGCTTCCCTCATGGGCTAGTGCTCTCTTCAAGATTGTGTCCTCTGACTAATCATACAAGAGGTTTTCATTTCCCTTCTCATTTAACCATCGGTGACAAAGTCAAAAGAAGAAAACTTTGCTGCATGAAAGGCATAAAGCCAGTTTTTTTCTTGTTCTCCTCACAGAATCTCCCCTTTACCTTCTCCTGTGGAGAGCAGAATAAAACTTCCCAAGCTCCCCATGAGTTTTTAAAGATTTCTTTAGGAGGAGTTTCAATCTACAAACAACGATTCTGCTAGCAGTGAAGGGTGTGCCTTTCATTTCCCAGCTGATTTTATTGTAGCCTAAATTTCATGAGCACTTCCAAAAATTGTGTCCGGAAATATTTTATAGTTCTTAATAAAATATTTCAAAATGTTATTTAGAAGGAATCATATTCTAGACAGTGATTGAAGGTGTTTTTATAATACTCTCAGGATACTAAGCAAACATGAAGTCTCCCAATTTATTTAAGAACTTAAAATAAGTTGATGGATGGTTATACCAAGGAAGAAAAAAATGTAGGCATCTTAAATTACTAAGACTGAGTGTTGTAAGCATCTAAAACTTAAAAAAAATATAGACTGTGATACATTAATAACATGCAAAACAGGATTGCTGCATTACAAAAAAAAATAATTAACATTATTGCATTTTAAACAATTCATTTTTTTTAAATTTTTAATTTTCTTTCTCCTGGGAAGCATGTCAGTGATTCTGGAAACTCATCAAATTATATGAAGAAGAGCACCTAACAATGTATTGTGCTTTACATAGTTTTCTTACATATTATTGCATTTAAATGTTACAATTCTTTAGAACAGTAGTTTTCAACTTTTTCCCTACTTCACACATAAAGAAAAATATCTGCATACAAAATATAGTAGACGCTCCATTAACCAGAACTCAAGAAACCCACATTCGCAAGCAGAGAGCAGCATTTGAAGCAGATAACTTTTGTAGAACAGCAACCCTTCTTCACTTCTCAGCATGTTATGCAGCTGCACATCATACAAAACTGACTTTGTATGAGAGGTGTAGGGGCCTTAAAGCAAGCTGATATTCATTCATTTTTCAAGAAAGTGAATGCAAGTTTGCCAGTATAGCATCATCTACTAAAGTAGATCCCAAATCATCCACATCCACTTCTCCTGATCCTGTCCTAGCTACATCATCAGATCCTGATGATCCTGATGCGATGTCTACCCAGTAAACTCTCTACCTCTGCTATAGCACTTTTAAGTGTGTACGTATGTGATTTTTTTTCTAAGTTACTCAAAGTTTAAAAAATTGTTAGTGAAGTTAATTAAGTTGAAAAGTTTACTGACTGCCATTTAACTAAAATTTCACACTGCATTCACAAAGCTGTTTTTTATAATAAAACTGTTCTATTAAGTTGTCTTTGTCTTAATTTTCTCTTAATTACTGTATTTGAATATTAATATCAAGGCAATGCAGAGTTTATGGTATGGTAATAGTATGGGGTATAGTATTAGTTAGGCCTATTTTTAATAGTAACATTTAAGCAACCAGAAACTATATTTATCTGGCATCTACCAATCCCCAAGGGTACTGGTTAACTGAAAGTCTAATGTATGTTGGTGTGTACAAGCTCACATATGGATAAATCAATACAAGGAAATACAGAAGTAAGGAAAATAATGCTGTATGTATGTTTTCGTTGTTGTCCTCTGTTTTTCTGATGGAGTACTTCCACACACATTTTAACATTTATGTGAGAGATCATTAACTTTTACATCAGAAGCACTGGCTTCACCCTTTGGCAAAGATAAGATGCTCTGTTGTGACATGTACATTTAATTGCTCTAGCTAACGTTCCATTCTTTGTATTTCCTATTCAAGAAAACATATAATGATGTCATTGTAGGAATATCTTGGGATGCCAGGATAGCTCAACAGGTTGAGCACTTGCCTTGGAACCATGAGGTCCAGGGATCGAATTCCAGCACCGGCCCATGCAAACTTATACGCTGAACTGTGGTGCAACTGGTAACCACCTGGATAGGGGTGCATATTCTCACTTCCCATGTGGGAGGCCCCCAGTTCAGTTCCCACCCATGCAGACCCACACATCCACCTGTGTGGAATGAAACTATGTCACAACTAGTGATGTGCAATTAACTATGAAGACTGCTCTGGGCCCTCCCCTCTTCTGTCTCTCTCTCCCTTACCTTCTCTCAAACAATAAAATACATCTTAAAAAAAAGAAAAGAAAGGAAATAGCCTATGTCACAGAACAATGGGCAATAATTATCACTTCAAAACACATCTTGTTATGCCTGTTTTAAATGAGAGAAGTAAACCCTTGTGAAAGGTTCACTGTTTTTTTCAAAGTCATTTACCTCATGAAGGTAGACCTAAGACTGAATCCCAAAGGTCTAGACTTAGTTTCTGATGTTGTTTTCTCCTCCTAAGAAAGGATATGATTACATAAACCAATCCACCTGGACTAATACATGTACCGACTGACATTAAATCTTTCCTAGTTATTCAGTTGCCATCTTAGCCTCTCTGCAAGCTTCTTTTGATCCCTGCTGTATAGCCATTCAGGTATAAGACATTTCTCATCAACTGCCAGATGTGAAAGAAAAACTCTGTAGTGGTTAGGACATATCCAGAGTATCATTTCAATCCAGCTGACTTTGAACAGTGAATGTCATTCAACTTGGCCATGGCCTACCGCTCACTGGTTCTCTAGGCAGGTGCTGCTGACATTCCTCTAAATGTGAGACATACTGGAAGGAGCAGGAAAGTTTATTTCTGGCTGGGTTGCAGGGAGCTAAAGAAACAGGGAAAGTTTGAGGTAATGTTGCTGCTACTTAAATTTAAAAGCCATAATTTTATCAGAATAAAGATCTTCATAGTTCAATAGCCCATGTGTTTTTTCTTGTATTTAGTTCAAAAAAGGCGGGAAAGCCAGGACGGCTCGGCGGGTTGAGCGCTCGCTTTGGGGCCACGAGGACCGGGGATCGAATCCCGGCTCCGGCCCAGGCAGGACCCACGTGCTGAACTGGGGAGTTCCCACAGTTCGGTTCTCTAGCTGTCTCTGTCTCTGTCTCTCTCTCTATCTGTCAAGAGTAAAATAGAAATAAATATGCACTGAAGATAAAATAATTACTCTCTATAAATATAAAAAAAAAAAAAAGATATAAAAAAAAAGGCACTATTTCAGATTTCAAGAGTCACTACTACTAAAAGACACTTGCTTTTCATTGCTGCTGCATGAGAACTGAAACATCAGACTGTGATGCCAACGGCTGTGGCACTAGAGGTAAAGGCCATGGCTTGTTTCAACTGATTTAGCAGATTCGTGTCTCGTATAAGCTTTATTGGTGATTAAAATTCAAAAGTTTGTATCCTCTCATGCTCTTCTGTCTTTTGCTATATTTTTCTCTATTCTTGTGTATATCTTTTATCCTGTCCCCTCTTGTCACATAGTTTATACTTTATCCATGCCATAATAAATTTAAGCATTGCTATATTCCCATTCCTTCTTTCCCATCCCCATAGTTTTCTCTTTCTGTCTGTCTTTCTTCCTTTACTCTATAAGTATGGGCAACAAAGTCATGTTTATTCTGTCTTTTAACTTGGTTACTATAAGAAAACAGTCTTTTTTTTTTTTTTTTAGAACGAATTATATGCTATCTAAAAGTGTATCTCAAGGAAGAAAACTTCTCCTCTTTCTTGCCTCCAAGCAACATGTCCCCAAAATCTAAGATGGAGACACACACACACACTCCATTCAGTGATGAAGAACCTTGACTAAGTTAGAGAGTCAGTCACCACAAAATAATGAAATCAAAGAACTTTTCTAAAATGGAAACTCCTCGCACAGTGCTAGAAGAAAGACATTTGTTTTGTGAGCACCTAATTCTACCTCAAGACCCAGCTCAGCATCATTTCTTTGATGAAGGTTTTCCTGACCCCATGATGGTGGCTTTTCATTTCTCCCTTTGTGCCGCCACCATATTGTACACACAGTCAAATGCTAACATGGATTATATTGTTCTGCAATGAATTATGTGGCCTTCTCCATTAATGAACTGTGAATTTAGGTAGGAGGGACACTAGTCATCTTATTTTCATCCACGGCAACTAAGGGAATGACTGACATGGAGTCAAATGCTCATGATAGTTTAATGAATGGCACTAAGTGATCTCTAAAATTCTATGCAGTTCATTGATTAATCTAAGTATATAAACTGATGTTTGGGGTTTATTATTTGTGACATATATATCCATATTCAAATGAAATTGAATCAACACATTCAATACTTACAACAACTTTAACATGTTTGGATAGATCTCTAGAGCTTCTCTGTAGGAAATCAGAAAAAGCTGCCTATACCAAGAGGAAATAAAAAATAAATAAATAAAAGTTCTTAGTTACATGGTTATGCCAAATCCTTGCTTCTATATTATAGATAGTTCCTAGTGATTCTAAACAATGAAAAAATATAAAACAAATTCTCTTTTTGCTGAATTCAAAGTAAAATAGTGCAATGGTTTTCAAGTTAAAATCTTTTTGGTTTTAAACTGAAACCAACAATAAAATTTAATATCACAGTAAATGAGTGAACAAGTAGATAGTAATTCCAAGAGTCAGTTTGAAGATTTACTTTGACTACCTTTCCTGACCTTCCTACTTGTCCATTAGGTGCTGATGTAACCTTTAACTTGCCCCTGAGAATGTCTTGCTTCACTCTTCTTTTATTTCAACTTCCTCTATCCAGTGGTATAATTTTTTTCCAATGGTATAAATTTAAATGACTCTTAAAAAATATCAATATTTTGGAGGCCTTTTTTTTTTCTTCTTTCTATCCATTCACCCCTAGAGATGTCCTGAGTCAGAAAGAAAAAGAAAATGAAGGGGCCTCCTTTAATCTCACACGTGTGTCCATGAAAAACTTCCCATGCCCTGTCAATTTCTCACCCACATATGTACCCCTGTGAAAATCACATTCTTACCCAAGACTTTTCATACATTTTTCAGCCTAGATCATTTCCCTATTTTCTAGGTGGGCTTTGATGTTTGTTTTTCACATCAGTCACTGAATATCATTCCCTCAGTAAACATGTTGCCTCAAGGCTTTTAAGTTCAAAGATGATGGATGTCAGTTCTTTTTCTGCCAACTAACTTAAAATATACGAGTACATCCTTACTTTTGCCCGTAAGCCAAGACATTAATCATACACAGACTTGCATGTAAACATCTGAGATTGTGCATAATTGTTTTAAATATAGTTAGCAACTTCATTATCAATAGTGAATTGGCATTAATTAATGTGCAATAATTATAAAATGAAATATATACTTACCCCTGCATAGAACATTTTATTTCGAAAACGACTGTTGAACTTCTCTGGATTTGCTTCTGTGAAAGGGAAAAGGTAGTTTTGTTACAGAGACCTCATTAAAGGTAGTGACTTAGGTTAGCACCCCTCCTTCCTCCCCACTCTACAGATTCAACAGACCCAACACCTTCATTATCATCTTTCCCTTAATGATAGACAACTGTTTCCATTATCCAGTGCTATAAAATGTAGCCTCAAACTGGCAGCATCAGCATCAACTAGGAGACTGTTAAAAATGCAAATTATTGGGCTCTACCTCAGATCTATAAAATCAGAAGGTCTGGGGTGTGGGGTCTGGCAGTCTGTGGTATAGCAAGCTCTCTAGGTGGGTCTTATGCTCCGAAGAGGCTGAAACACTGGACTTTACTCAAAATCGAGGGTTGACAAGGGATACAGTGTGGGGCTGAGAGGGACAGAGGGCAGAGGTGAAGGGGTAATGATTTGCTTTGATCTCCACAGGTCATGGCTCCCATGAACTATGTATGCAGCTTCCCATTATAATTAACTATAGAGAACTTGGATAAAAAATTAACTGAGAATTTGCTTTTACACTTTGCAAAAACTCCTATCCTCTCATTTGTGACAAGCCTTGAAAAGTCAGTTGATTTAGAAGAGATATATACACATAATATATGCAGATCACCTGCTCAATGGACTCAGGGCATATAATAGCGAAGGCTCTGGCTAAAAAAAAAAAAAAATGGTTTAATTTTGAGCTTGTTCCTATATGTTACACAGATGAGAGCCGCAAAAAGATTAAGCAAGAATCTACATCAGAGATTTTTTTTTTTCACATGGATTCAAGGGGGTTATAAAATGTCTAAATTAAATATGATCATTTCCTTGCATTCTTTCTAATAAAATTCAAAGACATTCCAACAGAACCTGCTGACAATGTTTTGCCTTCCGCCATTTTATTTAATATGCTCACTAATCCCTTTTTAGGGCTACATCTTCTCCAAGTCATTTCTCATTAGACAACTGGCTGGCTAGCTAAAACTCTGTGAGTCCTAACCCTTATTTAAATGGCAAATCCCAAAATTTGTTGTATAGATGAAGAAAAATATCAAAGAGTTCTCTCACTAAAACTGGGTAAAATAAAAGCTACAAGATCTCAGGAAATAATTTGGACAACTGATTGGATTATTTTCATGATTATTAGAGCATAATATTAACATAAGACATAGAAACTGGGATAAGGTTCAAAAACTTCAAAATAAGGTAATACTTTTGTAGATTGGTTTCTGACAGTTATTTTTATCTATTTACAGTTCTTGTATTTCAAACTTCTCAGTAACAATTTACTCTCTTTTACCAAATTAAGTACTGTAACAAAACAAAAGGTAAAACATTAATTTATAGATACAGTAAACATAAAGAAGATAAAAATAATACTAAGTGCTCTTCCTGATCCCTCTTCTTGGTCCCAGAGTTGATCATTTTTATGTTCTGGGCCTTTTTCAGGATAAATTTAGCTGCTAAATATGTTGTTTTAAACCTTTTTGGACTTAGATTTGGCTGGCTTCTCTTTTCAATTGTATTAATTCTTTTCTGTGTTATGGAGCCAGAGACAAAATGAGAATCATTGTTACTATGAAATTTCTCATAGAAGCATAGGCCCTAATATATAATTTAATATTATATATAATATATATAATTTTAAATTATATATATAAATTTTAAATCAGATCCAGCTATTGAGTAAGCTATAATGAGAAATGGAAAAATGACACCCACAGTTCTGGCACAGATCTTCTTCAGGGCCCCAGTGTCCACAGCTATTAAGTGAATCATTCACCAACTATTAACATTTACTTTTTTTTTTAAATTTTTTAATAATGTATGGTTGGAAAATATTCACATCTTCTTGAGATTTTCCTCTAAGCCTTGAATAACTGAAAAAGCTCTTTCCATTGAAGAAATACTTTTTTCTCTCAGACAGAAAATGTTCTGTAAGACCCAAAAAAGACTTGCATTAAGAAATATTAACTGAACTTCTGGTGACTTTAATCACACAGTTGATGAAAATAGTCACCTTAGATGTAATTTGACTAGATAAAAGTCAATTAAGTAAGTAAACCTAAGAAATAAAGTTCTATCAAGACGCTAACATTCCGAGAGGTGCCTGGAAGACATAAAATAAACAGGTAAGGGAGTAACATGTATGCTTTAGCCTTGAGGGTAGGATAGGTGTGAGGTAAATTCTACCATCCTCTCAGATTGAGGCTGCCTTATGTTGGACTCTTCTCCTGTTTTTCTATCTACCATGTTCCAAGCGCAAATCAGACTTGGCAACATGGTTGGCTGGAGTGAAGGGAGATGTCTGCTGGTGTAAAAGCTGTGGCACCCCCTGTAGAAGACAGGCCATAAGAAAGCAAGGTAGAGCCCACAAGTGACAGCACTCGGTCATTCCTCCCTGGCTATCAAGAGGAAGTGGTTGAGTGGCTGAATATGTTTATGTGTATGCATAAAACTTAATATGGATTAAAACATCTTTAGAAACGAATGACAATGAAAACACGACGTACCAGAATTTCTGGGACACAGCAAAAGCAGTATGAAGAGGGAAATTTATATCATTACAGGCCTATCTCAAGAAACAAGAAAAACTACAAGTAAACACCCTCACATCTCATCTTATAGAGCTAGAAAAAGAAGAACAGAGGTCCCCCAAAGCCAGCAGAAGAAAAGAATT
>PVKE010007256.1:0-51338 GCA_004027555.1 Craseonycteris thonglongyai | reverse complement strand
CCGCATCTCTCTTTCACACACACACACCTTCTCTCAAACAATAAAATAAAAATGAATCTTTAAAATAAGTATTCGGGATGCCGGGATGGCTCAGTGGGTTAAGCGCTCACTTTGCAGCCCCGGGGACCGAGGATCGAATCCCGGCCCTGGCCCGTGTGGACCCATATGCTGAACTGGGAGCTCCCCCAGTTCAGTTCTCACCGGGGCGAGACCCTGGCCCAGTTCCTGCCCTGTGCAGCCCCGCACCCACCTGTGGAATGAAACTACATGGAAAAACCAATGATGTGCAACTATGGAGACTGCTCTGGGCCCTCCTGCTCTCTCTGTCTCTGTATCTCTCTCTCTCTGTCAAAAACAATAAAAATAAATCTTTTTTTTTAAAGTAAGTATTAATCACTTAAATCATGTAGAAAAGAAAAAGGGAAATTATACACCACTGTTACAATAATACTAGTTTTTATATTTGCCCAGGTATAATGTATTTACTTTTACTGAGATCTTTATTTTTTCATATAGCTTCAAGTTACCATCTAGTGTCCTTTCATTTCAACTTGCAGGATTGCCTTTAGAATTTGTGGTAAGGGAGATATAATGACAATAAACTCCATCAGATTTTATCTGGAAATGTTTTAATTTCTGCCTCACTTTTGAAAGACAGTTTTGCTGGATTCTTGGTTGAGTTTTTTTCCTTGTCTCACTTTGAATAAATCAGCCCACATCTTCTGGCCTCCAGAGTTTCTAACTTTGGTAGTCTCATTGAACATCCCTTATATGTGACAAATCACTTCTCTCTTGTGCTTTCAAACCTCTGTTTTTGGACAGTTTGATTATAATGTGTCTCAACATGCTTGCTTTTGACTTCGTCCTACTTTGAGCTTCTTGGATGTTTATATTCCTGTCTTTTATCAAATTTGGGGATTTTTCAGTCATTATTTCTTCATATATTCTCTCTACCCTTTTCTCTCTCTTCTCATTCTGGAACTTCTATAATGTATGTTGGTCTGCTTGATGGTATTCTACAAGACCTGTCCTTTAGACTCTGTTCACTTCTCTTCAATCATTTTTCTTTCTGGTCCTCAAACTCATTAATTTCTATTGTCTTATCTCTAAATTTTCTTAGTCTATCAGCCTGCTTTAATCTGTCTTTGAATTCCTGTAGTTAATTTTTCACTTTACTTATTGTATAATACTTTTCAGCTCCAGATTTTCTTTTTGGTTTCATTTTAGGTTTTCTATCTCTTAACTGATATTACTATTTTGGTCATACATTGTTTTCTTGACTTTCTCCACATCTTCCTTTGGTTCTTTGAGCATCTTTAAGGCAGTTGTTTTAAAGTCTTTTCTAGTGGATTTGTCATCAGTTTCTTTCTAGGGACAGTTTTTATTGATTTCTATTTTCCCTCTGAATCGACCATACTTTCTTGTTTCTTTGAATGCATTGTGATTTTTGGTGTTGAAAACTGGACCTTTGAATCAAATTATGTAAGTTTGGAAATCAGCTTCTCTCCCTTCCCCAGGGTTTGCTGGTTTTTTTATTTTTATTTTTTATTGTTTTAAGCTGTCTCTGTGCTAAGAATCAGGCTATCATGTAAACTTAAGGTCTTTTCAGGTGTTAAATGAGCCTATGGTTTTCCCTGTACATGTGTGGTGACTTTCTAACGTTCGCTGCACATGAGTTTGCTTTTGAATGCTCCTTAGTGTTTAATGTCTGGTTCCAAAAATGGGGAAAAGAGAAAAAAATGAAGGGGAAGAAAAAGCACTGGTCCTCTAAATCACCTAGAAGTCGCATCAGCCATGTGTGTGCTGGTGGGGTGGGGGTGGGGAGGGGTGTTCTTACAATAATGGGGAGAAATGCAACAATAGTCACTGCCTCTTTGCACTTCTGTGATCAGAAACAGCAATCAGTGTTCAGAGCTCAGATCCCCGATATGTGGAGTACTCAGGATCCCCTTTGCCCACCCTGGTTCCTGAAAGCTACGTGTAAGCTGCTCTAGGATCTGCCTGGCCCTGGGCTGAGGGGTGGGGGCTGGAGAGCTGCTGAAGTCGACAGAAATTAACTGCAATTCACCATCCCCTGGAAGTTGCTGACCTTAAATAGACTGCAGAGTTCCAAAATAACTGTATCAGACAGCTTCTGCCAGTACAATTGTCATCTAGGTGGAGAGAGCGATTTCTGGTTCATCCAACCCTGCTCCTCCCCACCATCTTCCCAGAATCTTCCCAGGGCTAGATTTTGAGCCAGTTCTAACCTCAGAAGAGCTGATTTTAGCAGTCACTTTCCGCAGTTCTCTCTGGCGAACTAGCTAGTGTATGGTTTAGCTTATTGCTCTAAATTAAACAGAGCTCTTGTTTTCTATAACCCTCTTAGGCTTGAACTACCATACACCCTGTTCCAAATAAAGTCAGCTTCTTTCAAAATAAAAATAAGAGAGGGGGAGAGAGAGAGCTTTGTAGCTTTCTTTTCTTATGGACAATCTGTCTCCTTGAATAAGGCCTCTGAGCCACTGCTCTGAACATGGGTTGGTGTGAGAGCTTTTGGTCTTCCTGGCTTGCCTCTAACTTACAAGTGAGCAAGCTTAGATGAAGGTAATCGAGGCCCCAGTGTTCTTGGTTTGGCATACGTGGGATGTTTGGCATACCTCCATCCAATGTTAAGTGCTGGAGAGAAGAGAGCTCACCAGAAATTTAGCCTCTTTAACTTGGAGATGAAGGGAGTAAGAAATGCTGGTGGCCTGCCTCTCTCTCCTAGTGAGATATAGTAACGATTGATTGGGAGAGTTGGGGACAGGGAGCCCTGTCTTCTAGACCACACCTGCTTGGAGTGAAGCTTCCATGGAGCCAAGATGGGGCAGAAAGAGGGAGGAAGTGGGTCATGGCTCAAATGCCACAGATACTTGATGTTTTTGTCAAGTTTAATAGGTTTCCTTGAATAAATATTTCTTTGTTGTATGCCCTTAGGTCAATTTCCATAGGCTTCAAATGGTTGTTTTTAAGACAGTTTTCGCCAGCTTTGCTTGTTTTATTAGGGAATAGTTCTGCACAGCTCCTTCCTCAGGCCACCATGCTGGAAGTGGAACTCCAGCTCAATCCACTTTTCTTTTTTTAAGATTTATTTACTTTTTTTATTTTTTTAAAGGTTTATTTTTATTGTTTTGACAGAGAGGGGGAGAGAGAGAGAGAGAGAGAGAGAGAGAGAGAGAGATACAGAGAGAGAGAGAGATACAGAGACAGGAGACAGAGAAAAGGGGGAGGGCCCAGAACAGTCTCCATAGTTGCACATCATCGGTTTTTCCACATAGTTTCATCCCACAGGTGGGCAGGGCTGCACAGGGCAGGAACTGGGCCGGGGTCTCGCCCCGGTGAGATCTGAACTGGGGGCACTCCCCAGCTCAGCATATGGGTCAGCACGGCCGGAGCAGGGAGTCAATCCTCAGTCCCCGGGGCTGCAAAGTGAGCGCTTAACCCACTGAGCCATCCCGGCTTCCCTATTTACTTTTTTTTTTGTATTTTTGTATTGTTTGAGAGAAGGTGAAGGAGAGACAGAGAGAAGGGGGGAGAGCCCAGAACAGTCTCCATAGTTGTACATCATTAGTTGTGACATAGTTTCATTCCACACAGGTGGGTGTGGGGCTGCGTGGGGAATTGAACCCTGGACCTTGTGATTGCAGGGCAAGCGCTTAACCTATGAGTTATATTGGTGTCCCCTCAATCCATTTTATGTCTCACTGATCCAGTACTTTTTCTTTTGAGGTGTTTTGATTGATATCATTACTTTGTTTAGAAACTTAAAATTCCTGTGCCAGAAACCACTCATTGAGATTTAATATCCATTTTCCTCTTCTTCCCCAAGTATAAAATCCCAATGTTATTTGGGGCAACAATGCACAGAGCTAAAAAACCATAGCAGCTAGGTGTAGTCATGTGAAAGAGTGCTCATCAATAACTTATAAGTGGAAGTGTTTCCTGCATATTGGAAGAAGCTGCACAGTCATGATTGTGACTCTTTGCCTTTCTTATTGCCTAGAATATGGTCTTGCTGGCTGGTGCACTAGCAATCATCTTGGATAATGAGGCAGTCTTAAGGACGAATGTCACACAGTGAGAATGGCAAAATAGAAATATAGATGACCTTTTTGTTTTGATTACTGGGTACTTTGTCATTTTGTGGAGCTTCCATGTCAGTCTTGGGTTACCTTCTTATAAGGACATTAAATTATTGTTTGTTTAAGCCACTATTTTTTTCTCAAATGTAGAAATGGTTTATCTTTCCATTGCACTCTCATAGCATTTGCCTCTAACTCACTGTGGCACTTACACAAAATAGAACATTCCCCTATGTATTCATGCTATGAGGGCTTTTGTGAAAGGAGCCAAATGGCCAGCCTAATAAAATCTAGCCCAGATTCTCCAAGGCTGGCTATCGGGGAGGAATCACCAAGTGAGGAGTGCTGGCTGGACCTCAAAGCCCTCAATTCCTGCTCTGGGGTTCACTCCTCTCCTGAGGATCTCTCACTAATTCCTTCTCTCGGCTGGCCTCAGGAACCTCTGCTTTACTTTGATGGGTTCAGCCCAAGTATGAGCACACACAGAATACAAGTCTTCCCTTAGTCCTATTTGGCACAGCTAATAACAGGCTAAAAGAATTTTTTTTTAAGATTTATTTTATTGTTTTTGACAGAGAGAAACAGAGATGGAGAGAGACAGAGAGAAGAGAGAAGGCCCAGAGCAGGCTCCATAGTTGTATGTCATCAGCTTTTTACATGGTTTTGTTCCACACAGGCGGGCGGGGGCCACGCAGGCTGGGAACCAGGCTGAGGGCCTCCCTCATGGGAGGCACACCCCGGCGACCTGGGGGCTGAATCGGGAGCCTCCCACATGGGAATTTTGCCCCAGCAAGAACTGAACTGGGGGCCTCCCACATGGGAATTTTGCCCCAGCAAGAACTGAACTGGGGGCCTCCCACATGGGAAGCACAACCCAGTTCAGCATATGGGTCCACATGGGCTGGAGTCGGGACTCAATCCTCAGACCCTGTGGCTGCAAAGTGAGCGCTTAACCTGCTAAGCCATCCTGGCTTCCCCCTAAAGCATTTTATTTTTAAGCTTACTGATGGCTCAGGGTCACAAAGGAGAAACAAACACAAAGATGAAAATAACACTCGGTAATCTATCTTACTTATATTTAGCTTGGGGTTTCTGTTATCTGTTGTGTTGTCTCAAGTTAGCAGATATTTTCAGTCCCTTGTCATCTTTAGATTCCAATCACAAAACTATCCAAATGCAAACATTACATTATCTTAAAGCCTTTGGAATATGAAGGCAGTGGACAGTTGTATCTGGCATGCCCAAGCCTGAGACTGGGATGCTAATATTTTTGAAATCTAGATAATTAAGAGCATACAAAACAAATAGCTCTATTATTTAAAAGCTGCTTTATAGGGGTAATTCTTTGGGTCTTAGAATTATGTTCAAGTGGAAATTTTAGTAATGCAAATGTAAAGGAAAGATCTTCTAAATAAAGACTAGTTCCAAGAAGCTAAAATTTCATAGAATTCAAGAGAGTAAAATGTTGTCCTTGCTGAATGCAGAGTTGTATCTCTGTAGACTTTGATTGCTTTTGGAGAAATGCCCTTGACTAAGGAGGAGACAATAACAATGGAAGAGCTAGCATGGTGGCTGGGTCTTAAACTTGCATTGAACCCCTATATTAATCAAAGGGATGGAAAGTAGGAAATAATGGAAGAATTTGTGAGACTTGGGGCTGAAGGCAAATTTTCAGGGCAGGTGACAAAGTGTGGCTGAGAGTTAATAAAATATAAAAATAATAAAGAAAACCTTTCTATAGTGCTTACTCCATGCTAGGCACGACTAATCCCACTTTCTATATATTATCCCATTAATCTGCATAGTAACCTTTGAAGTAGTACAGTTATCATCCCTATTGTACAGATGAGAGAACTGAGGCACAGAGAGGATAAGTAGTTTGCCCAAAGTCATTCAGCTGTGAAGAAGTGGAGTTGGGACTGAAACCTATGTGGCCCAGCTCCAGAGCCTGGGCCCTTACCCTCTACTGTCCTCTTTTTAATTTTATTTATTTATTTTTTATTGTTTTTGACAGAGAGAAAGAAAGATACAGAGACAGAGAGAGAACTGAACTGGGGGAACTCCCCAGTTCAGCATACGGGTCCGCACGGGCCGGGGCTGGGATTCGATCCTGTGTCCCCAGAGCTGCAAAGTGAGCGCTTAACCCACTGAGCCATCGCGGCTTCCCCTGTACTGTCCTCTTAAGGAAAGTGTCTGTTTCTTTCCACCTCTACACGACACCCTGAGCTCTTGTCCACAGCATTTTATCTCCCTATGAAACTGGATGGACAATAAAACAGGTGACTTTTTCGACTTGTTTTTCATCTGGCCACTTTACTGAGCTCGCATATTAGGCCTATTAGCTTTTTAGCTAACTTATGGTTTAGGGAGATGGTAATCATCTTTCCTGCAATTAAATATAATTTTTCTTCCACTTTTTGTACAGGAATGCCTCCCATTTCTTTTTTTAAAGATTTATTGATTTTATTGTTTTTGACAGAGAGAGATAGAGACAGAGAGAGACATAGAGAGAAGAGGGAGGGCCCAGAACAGTCTTCATAGTTGTAGGTCATTAGTTTTTCAACATAGTTTTATTCCAAACAGGTGGGTGCGGAGGGCAGGAACTGGGCCGGGGGCCTCCTGCATGGGAGGCATGCCCCCGCGCGAGCTGGGGGCTGAGCCAGGGGCCTCCTACATGAAAGCTCACCCTGGCAGGAAGTGAACTGGGGGCCCCCTACATGGGAGGCACATCACAGTTCAGGATATGGGTCTGCACGGGCCTTGGCCGGGACTGAGACTCGATCCTCAGACCTCGGGGCTACAGAGCGAGTGCTCAACACGCTAAGCCATCCCGGCATCCCTGGTATGCCTCCCATTTCTGTCTGTTGCCTTACCACACTGGCTATAGTTTATGGAATAATAAAAATAGAATTAAGTTTTATCATGGCTACTGGAAAAGATAAATATGAGATCAAAGTAAATAGAGGTGGAGTGAGCAGTTAAGAAGGTACTGTAGTAAGTGGTAGGTGTGATGTCATGATGGCTTGTCTAAGACAATGTGAAGGACATGAAAGGAAGGGATATACAGGATATATATTTTAGACAAAGAAGTTACCAAACTTAGTGTTGTAGATGAGCAATAAAATAAATGCATCCTACCTGAAATCTAGTACTCTATCTGACATTTTGTAACAGATGTTAGTATCTATTGAAAAATGTCTAGCCATCTAAAAGGAGGCAAGAGGAAGGAAATGACTCTGAGTTTATGACAGCATTAACAGATATATAGATACATAAATATATATTCTATATGTATTATCTACCAATCAATCAATTATCTATCTGTACATCCATGCATCTATCTACCTATCAATCTAATTTTTTTTAAATATATTTTTATTTATTTATTTTTATTTTTGACAGAGAGAAAGAGAGAGAGAGATACAGAGACAGAGACAGAGAGAGAACTGAACTGGGGGAGCTCCCAGTTCAGCATATGGTTCCGCACGGACTGGGGCTGGGATTCGATCCCCGGTCCCCAGCACTGCAAAGTGAGCACTTAACCCACTGAGCCATCCCAGCTTCCCCTCAATCTAATTTTTAAAAGCCAAATCTCCATGGTTTAATCTTCCACCCTGAAGCTTGTCTGCCTGCTGCACTTACAAACTTCTCTATTTTTCCTGAAAACCATCAATATCCTTCCCCCTTACATCTTTCACACATTCTCCTCCCTCTTCTTGCACTCATCTTAGTTTAAATAGCATTTGCTTTGCAAGCCTTCCCTTGATCTCCCTACCCATCCAACCAATATCACCACACATCCTGCACTTCTCTTTCCAAAGTATATTTGTCATAGTTGCAATTCAATAGGCATTTGCATGACTGTGGTGTCGGTTTCCCTCATTAAACCATAAGCTCCATGAGGGTATGAATAAGACTATATTTGTTCCTGCTGTATCTTTAGTGCCTAGCACAGTGCCTGGCACATCATACATAATTCATAATGCTTATTGAACATATTCATGGCTATAAAAATATGTAGCTTAAATAATTAGCACTTGTATAGAGCTTTTCTAGTTTATAGAGTAATATGTTGTCTGTTGTGTCCCACCTGGTCTTTACAGCAGCCCGGTGAGACATACGTACGGGACATTTAGCTAATGCCTTACAGGTAGGTGTATGGTATTTTCATCTGGATCCCCTCACTCGGTGCTCGTTCTCCCCCCATAATTTACACTGCAGCACAACAAGGCTCTGAGCACAGTATGCTCTTTGCACTTGTGGACACCACTCTCTGCTGAGCATGTGCGGTCATTGTGGATGCCATTAGGGCCTCCTCGGACCCCCTCTACCAGCTTGTATTCCCCTCCCCCAGCCTCTGGGAGTGTTGGCTATTAACAGCTCTCGCTGCTCTCTTTTCTAGAGAGCTGCGCTCCTTTCTTGTGAGTGGGCAGTACACCGCCAGTGACTGACGGACACGGGGTGGGCCGTACAGGATACCCTCTTGCCTCCAGGTGGGGCAGTTTGTATTCCAGAGTTTCCTGGTGAGACCAGGCTGGAACCAGTGTGTGCGGATCCCACCTGCTCTATGCCTCACTCCCTGCTGTCCTTCCTCTTCAAGAAGTCACTTCCAGGGGAAGCCGGATGGCTCAGTGGGTTAAGAGCTCGCTTTGTGGCCCTGGAGCCTGAGGATCGAATCCTGGCTCCGGCCCATGGGGACCCACATGCTGAACTGGGGTGTGCCCCCAGTTCAGTTCTTGCTGGGACCTATGTGGGAGGCTCCCGGCCCAGTTCCTGCCCTGTGCAGCCCTGTGCCTGCCTGTGGAGTGAAACTATATGGAAAACTAATGTCAACTATGGAGACTACTCTGGGCCCTCTGTCTCTCTCTGTCTCTTTGTGTCAAAAACCGATAAAAATAAATCTTAAAAAAAAAAGAAGTCACTTCCGAGGGAATTCCCGTCTGAGGCTCTGCTTCTATGGAGCCCAACCTAAGATACGACTGCCTTGCTCACCTTACATACCTCTCTCCACCCCACAAAGCTTTTCCGCCAGGAAACACCTTCCTGTGCCTGGAGGTGGTGAGACTGGTCAGGGCCAGTGTGTGCGGTTCTCAAAGAGGAGGTGCCAGGGAACAAGTGGGTTCCAGTGGGCCGGCAAGTGTGGTAGGATCGTGACAGAGTCAGCATTTATGGAAGCCACTCTGCCAATAGCCAGGGATGAGGAAGCCAGGAAAGGACCTTCCCTGAGTCTCTGAGGCATCTACCTTCATTCCCTAGTGAGCTCATGCATGAGGGGCAATGATCACTCCTTAGCCTCCGTCCTCCCACTTCCAGTAGGAATTAAATAGAGTGAAGGAGAACCGCAGGACTTAAGTTTTGAGGCTGGTGCCAGTATTTTGCTGAGGTAGCCAGATGAATGGCAGTAAAGTGGACAAAGAAACATAAGCTGTTAGCTTTCATTAATTAGAATTAAAAGGCTGAATAAGTGTATTGTAGGAATAAAAAGTCCTGCAAATAGGGCTGGAGAATCACTTGCCGAATGGGTTCAAGCTGTGGCCTGCCTCACAAGTACATGTTCGTATGCGTAGAGCTTGGATGCTTCATTAGTGTCGACAGGGTTGGGTTTTTTAAGGTGTCTCCTTACAACTTGGTACTTTTTGTCCCCTGTTGGTACAAGTGCTTACATGCCTGGTACCTCTGTCACTTTCAGCAGGATTCTGCACAATATTCAGGGTTAGATTTATGTTACCCTTCCAGGAAAATCATACAAATCTACCCTCCTACCAGCAGGATAAGAGAAGGCAGCCTTCCTGCTATATATACATATACATTACAGCATTGGGCATTATTATTCTTTGTAATCTTTTCCAGTTTAGTGGTTTTTCCTTTGGTTATGACTGAGGCTGAAGAGTTTTTCATGCATTTAAGGATAATTTGTAATTCTTTTGTGTATTGAGTTTTTATGCTCTTGGCTAGCTTTTCTATTGTGCATTTACAACTGTCGTATTGATTTGTAAGAATTCTTTATTAAAGATATTGACTCTCTGCCATATATGTTGCAAAAACTTTCCTTAGCTGTTTTATTTTATTATTGTGTATAATTTTTGGTGTATAGGATTTTATATTTTTATGAAGTTTAATATGTCACATTTTCCCTTTGATGGTTGTTGTTGCCTTAGGTTTTTTTGTTGTTGTTTATTTTTTGTTTAGCATGGCTGTTATTTGTTTTATAATCTCTGTATATCTTATCTCCCAGCTAGATTGAAGCTGAGAGAAGGGTCTGTTTCCAAAGTTAGACTCCTTGATTCTACTCTCTGCCTTATTTCAATGTATAAAATCAGTGAGTGACAACAAATTCATTTGTTGTTTGCTGTGACAGGCACCTTTCTAAGATGGCCCCTAATGATCTATGCTGTCTGAAGTTCACACCTATGTGTAACTTCCTTCTTTTGAACGTGTGCCAGACCTGGCGACTTGCTTCTAATCAATGGAACATGGCAAAAATGATTGGATGAGATTAAGCTATAAAAGACTGATTTCTGGCTAATTTCTACTCTCTGGTGCTCTTGTGAGGCCCATGTGACAAGGAACTGAGGGTGGCTTCTGGCCAACAAACAGTGAGGAATGCAATCCTGCCAACCACCACACAAGAGAGCATGAAGGTGTGTCCTTCCCCAGTTGAGCCTTGAGATGGTTGCAGCCCTGGCTACATGAGAGAGATAGAACCTAGGCCACAGGATCCAGCTAAAGGGTTCCTGGATTCCTGACTCACTGTGAAATAACAAAGGTTGTTTTAATCCGCTAAGCGTTGAGGGTAATTTGTTACACAGCAAGAGATAACACAGCTGGTGAAAAAACGCCTTCTAGTCTTTAGGGACTTGCCTTTCACCTTTGTTGAAGAAAAACATACCGGTAACTCATTTGCTGCTTCAAAAAGTAAAGAAAAATCTCTATGTGAAACTCTATCTACCTTGGATGTCCCAGTGTCTTTATTTAACATGTTTATAAAGAATTGATTTGCAGGAAGCCAGGATGGTTCAGTGGGTTAAGCGCTCAGTTTGCAGACTCGGGGACCAAGGATCAAATCCTGGCCCCAGCCTGTGTGGACCCATATGCTGAGCTGGGGAGTTCCCCCGGTTCAGTTCTCATCGGGGTGAGACCCCAGTCCAGTTCCTGCCCTGTGCCCACCTGTGGAATGAAACTATGTGGAAAAACCAATGATGTGCAACTATGGAGACTGTTCTGGGCCCTCCCCCTTCTCCCTGTCTCTGTATCTCTCTTTCTCTGAACTCTGTCAAAAACAATAAAAATAAATCTAAAAAAAAAAAAAAAAGAATTGATTTTTCTGAGGATGCAGCTATATTTCTTTAGGTGAGTAACAAAACTGTGTTTATATTTACTTATTCTCCTTTCCGACAGAGTATGAGGAGGATGGAGCTGCTGACTAGAGGAGCCCTATGTTTTGCTGAGCACAGCGATGAGTTCAGGGCTGCGGGTCTGGGCCAGAGCTGGGACACGATGGATTGGCTCAGACGAGGGAGGAGCAGGGGAAGTGAGGACCCGGAGCGAAGAGTGTGTGGGGGTGTCGGGAGACACAGGGGCCCTCTCTGGCTGCATGGTAGATATGGGACTTTGAAGACACGAAGTCTAGTTGGTGATTTTTAAGTAGTCCATTGTGAACTGTGGAATAGACGCTCCTCATCTGTGATCCTGGTATATTTTTAGTAAAGTTTACATTGCTTCTATTGCTTTCTTGGGAGTGGATTTTTAGAGAAACTACCCATTTTGAATCCTGTCTCCAAATGGGGCCTGAATAGACTTAGACACAATGGCTGGTAGATGAGGCAATCCCTGACCTCCAGGTCATACTGGGACTGTGTAAGTCAACCCTGAGAAGGGCAGGGGGCCTCCAAGACTCCCATATCTTTCACCTCAGCTCCTACTCAGTCCTGGGGCTGGGTACCCACATGCCACCCTGTGACTGCCAATGCCCATTCTCAGGGGGCCCCACCCACCCCCAGGACACAAGTTTTTCTTTCTTTTCTTCTCCCTCTCCTTACACTCAGTGGCTCTGTCTCATTCGTACAGAGCCCTGAATTTTTTTCTACATTACTAATAAAGGTCTAATTTAGTGAAATGAATCTCAGGCCATGTGGCAGCTGTCCTAGAAGGAAAAGGGCTTTCTCCTTCAGATCAGCTCATGTCATTTTGAAGGTGGGTGATAGTCTTTGCCTCTTCCCCCCTGAGCTGGGTTATCTGAACATCTTGAACTGAGGAGCTACATTTTAAAAGCCATCCAGATTTTCTATTCCATGACAATAGATGATTTCTGCAAGTTTTAAGAGGATTTTTTTTTCAACATCTTTAAAAACATTTTCATCTGTTCATTTGGTTTTTAATCTTCTCTAGAGCCAGATATTTTTTGTACTTATAGGAATGGAGCTGGGCCTGCACAATCAGAAATAATTAAACCCACATGGGACCTGCAGACCCCAGGGTTGGAGTTAAATGGCTATCCCAGTGACTGCTGAAGACAGGGAGCTGATGTGAAAATTGAAGCAATTACCTCGATCACTCAGGTAGAATTTCTGAGGCTTTTTTCCCTTGAACAATCCAGATAATTGCTTCAATTTATATTTTTACTGGTGGTGGAGGCTGGGATAGAAACTGCTCTCTAGGAGTGGGCTGAATAGAGAGGAGCAGAGGGCTCAGAAAATGATTCTGATCAGTCAGGAGGGAACAGGGGAGTATGGAGGGTGATTCACGTGCTTTGGCCTTGAATTCTACCAGGTTCAAGTAAGTCAAAGTGAGACTGTTCATTGTTGCCTGAGTGATCCAGACAATTCTCCATTTTCTGTTTCATCTCAACAATGAAGCTGTAGGGGCCATGCACATGGACTGGTGGAGGTTTGGGAAGAAACTGTGGCCAGGGAACTCAGTCTGTTTGAAGGCCTTACCCTGTGCTAATGGGTGAATTCCTCAGTTCATTAATCACCTTCAGAGGACCTGTAAAGTCCTGCTTGGAGAAGGCTTTGTGAGGTCAGGACAGAGGGGAGTGGAGCAGGCACTGTCTTAGAAAAGTGTACCATACCTGTTAATTTATCCATGAGCAAAAGTCAGGGCAGCAGGACTTGGTCATTCCCTGAAGTGAATGACCTTCAGGAATTCATTTCTGGGACAGAAACATCCACATTGTTGAACAAATGAATGGGTGATGAATGAACGCATGAAAGACACTGAGTTGCTTTTTGGTGCCTGGCATTGTGTCAGGTCTTGGAATAATTAACTTCATATTAATACATGCCTTTTCTTTTTTTTTCCCATGTTTCATTGGGAGGAGTGATCCCCCAGTCACTTTACCATCTCCCCTAGACTTTATTTCTAAAGCATTTCCTATGATATTTCTTTCTCACTTATCCAGAATAGACAATAGACAGATTTTTATAATAGCACCATTTCAGCAGATGTAAAAAAAAAATAAAAAATTCAGAGAAGTAGAATACATTTTCCAGTCATAGAACTTGGTTACAGCAGAGCTGGAACGAAAAGTGTAAGATCCTTAGCCCAAGGCTCTATCAACATTATTTTCAGGTTCATGTTCTTGCCATTATCATGGTTATGATGGACATGGATTGATCCTTCAGAAAATATTTATCAAGCACATAGATAACATGATCCTAACGCCATAAGAAACATGACATATACACACGGCATTTAACATGAAGAAAAATACTGTGAAAGGCAAGAACTAGAGAACAGTAGCAGCCAGCAACAGGAACATCACTGCAAGACAACACCTGCTCAGGACTGAATCAGAAGGACTAAAGGTCTAAGAAGGCCGAGAGCGCTGTGAGCCAAAGCCATTCAGAAAGATTTTCTTTTTTTAAATTGTTTCTTTTCTTTCAGTATTATATATTGAAATGAACTGAGATATAATTGAAATATAATGTATTAGTTTTATTCAGGGGTACAATATAATGATTTGATATAACATATATATTGATGACCACAATAAGTTTAGTTAACATCCATCACCATACATGGTAATAACTTTTTTTTTATGATGAGGACTTTCAAGATCTACTTACAATATACAGTATTGTTAACTATAGTCACTATTTCATACTGTAGTACTGAACTGCCAGAACTTACACATCTTATAACTAGAAGTTTTTACCTTTTGGCCACCTTCACCCATTTTGTCCTCCCCTGAGCCCTGCCTCTGCCAAATACCAATCTGTATCTCTGAGTTGTTTGCATTGTTTTTAGATTCCACATATAAGTGAGATCATATGGTATATGTTTTTCTCTGTCTGACTTATTTCACTTAACATAATGCCATTAAGGTCCATCCATGTTTTTGCATATATGTTTTTTCACCAATGGTGATTATTGGAGGGAATGACATCCCTCTTTTGAGATCCTGCACACTATGAGATTTCTCTATGATCCTACAAAATCCCTGTCTCTCGTTGAGTGGTTGAGGGGTAGACATCAACCTAAGTCCTGGCCAATCACAGACTTCCTCTAGAATTTGTCAAACCAAAACACTGAATAAATTTCTATTTTTATCTAATGGCAGAAATTGAAGAATGAAACACACCAGGAGCTGTTGGCAGTTAAATGTCCAGACATTTGGAAGAATGATCTAGAATGCAAAAGAGTGAGGCTTATACAAAGAGAGAACAGGGACCAGGGCTAGAGAGAGAGTCTTGGTAGCCTGCTAATTCTCTGGCTCAGTTGGTCAATCATATCTTGAATAAGCAAGATAAATCTGTATTCTTCTGATAAATTCTCCTTTTTCCTCAGTGGCTCTAGTTGAGTTTCTTTCACTTTCCACCATAAGAGCCCGAATGCACTTACTTAGTAGTAGGCATGAATGGGTGACTCAAGGAGAGCAAATGGCTTAAACAAGGTATCAGATGTGAGCAGAGCAAGAGGTGAATGGGAGAAGCCACAAGTAGTTTGGTGTTTGTCAGTGTAAACATCCAGGCAAGAAGTGGCAAGAAATGAGGTTAGTAAGTAGGCAGAAATCTGATCATGGGGCTCGAGCGTTTTCTGTGAAAAACTTTGGAATTGATCCTGTATATATTCTGTTCCTATTACAGGACTGTGAGTAGACATTAGGGGCAGGTTTTGTAAAGTATACTATAATTAACAGTATTAATAATTAAGAGGTTCTTAACCTGGGAGTTGCAGGCAGGCTTCAGTTGTTCCCAAACTCTCTGAAATAGCATGAAAAATTTGCGGGTGTGAATGGGATTATTTGTCTTTGTTTGCTATGGAAAAAATACCTAACATTAGGTATTAAGTTAGGTACCTTAATGTATGCTATTAACCACTATCTATGTGTAGGCATCTTTGGGAATAACTGGTTTCAAATAGTCATGCAAATCTTATTTACCCCCTTAACTTCCTCACAGCTCTTACAAAACTTGTCAGCACAGAGAAAATGCTCCATAACTCTTCATTTGAACACTGTCTTAAGTAGTGATTCTCCTTTGGGATCATGAAAAGATGTAAAGAGATGATGTAGACTTGATTATTTATAGAGATTTTTAACTGAGAATACTGGATATGACTTCTACTCTTTTCTTGACCTGGGTAGCCAAACCAGACCTGCAGGCTCTTGGAGGTCGCATCCGGGGCACCACCGCTGTCCTCCAAAGCCAACTCCAAGCATCCTTGCCCTTCCACCTGCAGGTGGAGCGACTACAAGTCCCAGGACGCTTCGCGCTAGGAGCAGGTCGGAGCTCTGAAGTGACGTAATCGCCCGGGGCGGACCAGGGTAGGGCGGGGCGGCGGAGGGGCGGAGGGGCGGAGGGGCGGAGGGGCGGGCCGGCCCGGGAGGCGGTGGAGCGGGCTGGTGCTGATGCAGGATGGCTGAGCGCGCAGGAGCCCGGGAGGTCTGAGCCGGCGAGGCTCGCTCCCTGCGCATCGCCGCGTCCGCCGGCCGCGTGGTCGCGGGCAGGTGGGCCTGGGGCGCAGCGCAGGGCCGGCGCAGGACTTGGGGAGGTAGGTGTGCAGCCCGCGGGGCCGACGGCTGATAGAGTGCCCATCTACCCGGTTTCGGAGCGGCTGGAGCTGCCCTTTCGCAGAGTTCACCATGCCCTGCTGAGAAGCTTCGCGGGAGGCTGCAGGAGGCGGGCTCGCTGCGGGCGGTGCGGCTCGCGGCCTCCTCCCTGGTGGTGCCGAGCCCCGGCCCCGGGCCCTCCCCGCGCCCCCCGCCCATCCCCGCGCCCCCTCCCCGCGGCCGGCCGAGATGGCGGATCCAGCTGAATGCAGCATCAAAGTGATGTGCCGGTTCCGGCCCCTCAACGAGGCGGAGATCCTCCGTGGGGACAAATTCATCCCCAAATTCAAAGGCGAGGAGACCGTAGTAATCGGGGTAAGTGACCGGGGCTTCTGGCCTCCCATTCAGCTTCTCGCCGCATCCCGGAGCCCCGACGCCCCTGATGGCAGAGACGTTCGGGCCGTCCCCTCGGATATCCGATCGGGGCTGTTTCCACGGGTGGACGTGATGCAAGGTGCCCTACCCGTGCCCCGTGGCCATTTCCCGTGCGGGTGGAGGGGCGGCTAGGGACGGTGGGGCGGGCCCCCGGTGATGAGGGTGGGGGTTGGGGGCTCGGACGTGCTCGGCGCCGCCATTGTTCGCGGGGTGGGGGGCCCGGGTGGGCCTATTGTT
Source organism: Craseonycteris thonglongyai (assembly GCA_004027555.1). Classification (NCBI taxonomy): domain Eukaryota; kingdom Metazoa; phylum Chordata; class Mammalia; order Chiroptera; family Craseonycteridae; genus Craseonycteris; species Craseonycteris thonglongyai. The sequence continues at coordinate 34,571 of PVKE010007256.1, read as the reverse complement.
CCCCGCCCTGGTCTTGCCACTTGGGTAGTGTGCTTGGGTTACCCTGCAGCCGGGATGCCCAGGCTCCCCTGAAAGTATGAGCTCTGCAGACCCACAAATGATTCCAGGCATCAGTTCGATTTATCGAACACTTTGCCCCTTCTCTCTAAGTAAAAGAAGGAGGAAAAGGGTACTGGAAAAATCCTACCCCCGGGGCTCCCACGGTGGTGTCGATGCGGCTCCCACGGTGTTTCACCTTGCTCTACACGCTGAAGGCGGGGGAGGGGGGTGGTGCGGGGAGCACTCGTGGCCTTGGAGTCCCCGGGAGGCCTGTGGTGCCTTCTGCTTCTCAACCCAAGCTGCCCTGGACGTGGAACCTGGGTCCGACCCCAACCCAGTGGGGCGACTTCCCCACCTAGTGTGCGCAGACCCTCAGATGTGCTTCCTGTTGGGTGGAGAGGAGGCTGGGTACCCAGAGCACAGCCCAGGAGCTCCTCTGTGCCACGAGCAGAAGTTACTTTGTGTGACTAGCCCCTACCCCCTCTTGATCTCCATTCTGCCCTCCCTCGCCCCCCCCCCCCAACTTGGCTCCTTTTCTGCAGCTGGGGCTGCTGGTGGGGGGAATGCCATAAGTTTTTAGTTCTTAAAGAAATATGTCAAGTGAAATAAACCAGCTTTGCCCACCCCTCCAGCCCTTCCCCCTCCCTCCACTGCCCCCAGCGTATGTAGCTGACAGTGCCCCCTTTGTATGCTATCCTCGTGGGGATGGACAGAGTTAATGGGATCCTCCCGATCCCAGCTGACACGTTCCTGGCAGCCTACTCGAGGCTGCTGATGCAGCCTTCCAGTCCCCAGCATTGATTAAATGATGTCATCCTGATCACTGAGCATGCTCCGACTAACCTCCCTCCAGTTCCCTGAGTGGCTGGTGTATTTAGGTCAGTGATTGACAGGTGACAATTGTCAGAGGGTCTCTGCCAGAGTCCGCCAGGCCTTTCTCAAGCACCAGAGGCCGACGTTTGCCAGCGCAAGCCGTCTCCAGCATCTTGGCCAAGGTTGTGCCGCAGTCCCTGTGAAGGACTCCGGGGACTAGCAGGCACTAAACGTACCAGTTGGTTGGGCGCTCTCCTGCCCAAGAGAACCTAGACAAGGCTCTGCATACGTGCTGCTGAAAGCTAGCACACAGCTTTGGCCTCCAGGCGTCACCTTGTTCCTCCCTTAGGAAGGCAGCTCGCCCTGACCACCTCTTCCCCCTGTCCATTTTCACAGTCATCAGGAAACCATGATTTCCAGATACTGTGTGGATGCGTGCGCACTTTGAGAGCAGCCCTGTGAGGGTCGGAAGGAGGAGTTTTTCTCTCTGCTTAGTGTTAAATTGAAGAGAAGGTGTACGCTTCAACTATTGATGAGGAGGAAAATGCTATAATTAATGGTAGATATAGGATAGTGATCTATCCATGGCCAGTGCATGGGGCAAATAGTAAATTGCTTGGGTTACACCTCTCAGCTGGGATCAACCTACATACAGTCTGATTTGTTATTTCCTGAGCCAGACTCATGGTTTGGAAAGAGTGGGAGTTAAACTGAGGACATCTAGTTCCTGCCTCTTGCCTTGTAACAATTTTTTAACAAATAACTGTCCAGCACTAGAACACGTTCTACTTTCTTTTTCTCCCTAGAGGTTTTAAAGAATAGCCTGGAGAAGTTCCTCCTCTTCCTCTGTCTTCTATGAATGGTACACCAGGACTGACAAGTAGAGTAACAATACATCATTCTCTTTGATCTATGTGCAAGGCAGAGACCTTTCTTGGTTATCATTTATTTCCCATCGAAATATATGTTATTAACCAAATTAAAACGTATAAAATAAATTTTTTCATAAAACGGTAACCATATAAATTAATTTGAACCAGAAATTGTGGATGTGACTATGCATGTAACTCTTCAACTATAAAATTCAATTTTTGCTCATCTTACCATAATTGTATTTAATACAACACTAATTTTCAGTTTTCTTTTTTTACTTTTTAAAAAAATATTTATTTTCAACTGGATGCTGGGAAGTAAAGAAAAAAAGAATTAAATTCGCAACGACCTAAACAGGTCTGTAAGGCCTAGAAACACAACCGTATAACTTCAGGAAAAGCCTCAGTTTTCTTTAAGATACATTTTTTATTTACATAAATCATTTATTTGAATTTTTTATTTAAATAAATCATACAGAAAGGTGTTAGCGTAAGTGTATAGCTTAATGAGTTTTTATAAAGTAAATACTCCTTTGTAATCACCTAGTCCCCCTACTGTCCCTTCCTGTTGCTAACTAGCCCTGCTTCAGGGTAACCATTATTCTGACTTCTAATGCCATAGATTAGTTGTACTTTTTTATTTTTTAACTTTATTTATATAAAACGAAATAGCATGTTTGTTTTTGTGTATGGCTTCTTGTGCTAAACATTAGGCTTGTCAGATTTTTCCATATTGTGGCATGTGGCAGTTGTTTGTTCATCATTGTTCTGTAGTGTCCCATCACATAAATATATCACAATGTATAACCCTTGGTAGACCTCTGGATAGTTTCCAGTTTGGGGCTAATGTGGACAGAGCTGCCATTCTTTTACACATCTTTTGGTGAGTGTATGTGCAGAACAGAAGACTGCCAAATGCTGAAGAGTTTTGGGACTTGGGTTGGCATATGCTAGGACCCTTCCCATTCCTAATTAATAATGTGTAACTAAGGAAAATGACAGTTTTGGCATCCTGCATCACACCTTATACACCAAGTGGAATGCTCCTCAGTCAATTCAACTGGAACCAGTCTACATGGCTCAGTTGCAGGTGGAGATTCCTAAGATGGGCTCTCCTTTCCTTACAGGGACTCAGATAATGGGGATGACCAAAGAAGGCCAGAACCATCCAGAAATGTTGGTCACCCTCACCCTCAACAGAGACAAGTAAAGAATGAATTTCAGGGGAAGCCGGGATGGCTCAGTGGGTTGAGTGCTCGCTTTGCAGCCCTGGGGACCGGGGATTGAATCCTGGCCCCGGCCCATGCAGACCCATGTGCTGAGCTGGGGAGTGCCCCCCATTCCGTTCTCACCGGCGGGACCCCGGCCCAGTTCCTGCCCTGTGTGGCCCCACCCACCTGTGGAATGAAACAATGTGGAAAAACCAATGATGTGTGGCTATGGAGACTGTTCTGGGCCCTCCCCCTTCTCTCTGTCTCTGACTCTGTATCACTCTCTCTCTCTGTCAAAAACAATAAATAAATCTTTAAAAAAAAAGAATTTCTGTGGACTTAACTATTAATCCAGATTTAGAAATTGTTTGTGAAACTGGAGTCATTTGTTTTTTTCCTTAAAGTCCTGTTCAATTCTTATGGAGATATATGCTAAGATGGAGATTTTTCAGGTGCAGTTTCTAGATTTCTTTTTTTTTTACTGGGTTGATAAAATAGTGTAGTGATAGAGAAAATAATAAAAGTACACTTTCAAGAGATGGAAGTAGGCCTTGATCAAGAAGAGGTGGCTCAAAAGGCCTCTAGATTTCTCGTTTTAAGAAAATGTACTGTCTTGGAAGAATCATTTCCATTATTTTTTCACATTTTTTAGATCCTGTGCAAAGCTTTTTTTTTTTTTCTGTCTACCCCAGCCACTACCTCTCCCCACTTTGAACTCCTGTAGCACTTATTTTGTATATGACCTCATACTCTTTTTGCCTTAGATTATTATTAATTTTGATTGTTGTTTAATGAATGACATTGTAAGCCATGTGTAGTGAGTGACAAGGACCATCTGTGTTTTGCTTCTTTGTACTTCCTAGGACCTTGCCAATAGAAAGTACTTACTAAGTATTGATCTCTCTTTGTTGAGTCTAGAAATAATTTACTTCGGTATATTTAATTTATTTTATGGACTTTTAATTGGCTGTAGGCTGTGGGGAGTAGTTAAAAAACAATTTTAAAGTGAAGTGCTATTCCTTTGAGCAGTCCTGGTAAGATAGCATATACTATACTTAAATGCTGTAAGAAAACTGGAAAAGAACTGCATTCAGCGCTGTTGAAAATTAGAAGAGCTAATGACACTGGTGGTGAGCTAGAAGTGGAGGGTGGGGGTGGCCTAGTGATTAGAAAAGGAACTCCACAGTAATTCTCCAGAGAAAAATACTGGATTTACAGCATTTCTCTGAGTATTACTCCATTAGCTGCTAAAAATCCTGGTGAGTCATCTACTACTTCAGGCTCTGCCTATTGATTTTGATGCATCTGTGTTGATGGAAACTCTCCTCCTTAGAGAGTTTCCAGTAAGCTTTGAAATGTACTTTTATACTTCAGTTTCCTCCTTTCACGCTTTTCTTTCTTCTGCAGTCGCAAGGAGGCAGGTCTTGTTAAAAGATGGGTGCTTCCTCTTGAGGCAACATCAGTTCTGACCTGTTTTGAGAGTCAAAGCAAAACATCAGCCACACATCCTGAGCTGGTGAGTGGTGTGGAAAGTGGTCCCCGTCAGCTGGAGCTTAGATTAGTTCTGGGCATTGTGTGAGCAAGGAAGACAGGAGCTGAGACAGAGATCAAATTCCAAGTCGTAGTTATCATTGTGGCAATTAAGGACTGAAGAAGCGAAGAAATATGGCTAGAATTTTTTGTCCACAGTGATGTTCTTTAAAAGCAAAAACATTAAAAAAATTAAAAACACAGTAAAATCACTTTTTTGCGTGTATATAGTAGGGAGTTTGACAAATACGTAGAGTTGTGTAGTTATTCTGTATTAGTTTTCTCTTGCTAATATAACAAATTACAAATATAGAGGCTTAAAACAACACAAGTTTGCTATGTACAGTTTTCATAGGTCAAAAGTCCATCAAGTCAGCTGGTTTCTCTGTGCAGAGCCTCATAAAGCCAAAAGCAAGGTAGTATTGGCAGGGCCATATTCTTTTCTGGAGGGTTTAGGGAGGAATCCATTTCGTGTACATTCAGGTTGGTGGCAGAATTCAGTTCTTTTGTTTGTGGGACTGAGGTCCCCATTTTCTTGCAGACTGTCAGCCTGGGCTTTTCTCAGCTTCTAGAGGAAGCTTGTCCAAACCACGTGGCCCGTGGACCACATGTGGCCCAGGATGGCTTTGAATGCCGTCCAACACAAATTTGTGAACTTTCTTAAAACATCATGAGATTTTGTTGCGATTTTCTTTTAGCTCATGAGCTATCATTAGGGTTAGTGTATTTTATGTGTGTCCCAAGTCAATTTTTCCACTGTGGCCCAGGGAAGCCAAAACATTGGACACCACTAATATAGAGGATGTTCTTAGGTCCTAGACCTGTGACCCCCTTCTTCCATCTTAAAAGCCAACAATGGTTGAGTTCCTCTCATACTTCATATTTCTCCTGCCTCTACTTCCACAGCATATCTTCTGCCTCCTCCTTCCACTTTCAAGGGCCTGTGTGATTACACTAAGTCCACCTGATAATCTGGGATAATCTTCCTGTTTTAAGGTCAGCTGATTAACAACCTTAATTCCACCTGCAAAGTTCCTTTTATCCTGTCACATTCACATATTCACAGATTTCCAGGGATTAGAGGGTGAAGATCCTTTGGGGCCTTTTTTTGCCTACCACATACTACCATAATCAAGATACAATAACACTTGAAATAAAAAGCCCTCAAGCTCATGCCACGCCTCTGTAATCAAACTTTCCCCCCCTCTTAACTCCTCAGAACCACTTATCTGTTCTTCCTCTCTATAATTTTTCCTTTTCCAGATTGTCATAAAAATAGAATCATCTTTTTGAGTCTGGGCTCCTTTACTTAATAACTCTTGGAGATTTATGTTGTTGCATGTATCATTAAGTTCATTTTTATTGCTTAGTTCACCCATTGAAGGGTATTTGGGTTATTTCCAGTTTGGGATGGTTATGAATAAAGCTGCTGTATACATATGCATATAGGTTTTAGTGTGAGAATAAATTTTTTATTTCTCTTGGGTAAATAACTAGGGCGGGGGTGGCGAACCTATGGCACGTGTGCCCAAAGTGGCACTTGGAGCTGTGAATGCCATTTAAAAAATTATTGTTTATGCTCTTATAGACATAAAAATAATCGATACTTCTATCTCACTCAATGGGTTGGCACGCGAGTCGAGCGAGTATACTCTTATTTCATAAACTTTGGCACTCAATCGCCAAAAGGTTCGCCACCCCTGACCTAGGGGATTGCTAGATCATATCATAGCTCTATGTTTAATTATAAGAAATTGCCAGTTTTTCAAAATGGTTCTACCATTTTGCATTCCTTCCTAAAAGCAGTGACATTTTAAACTAGGGTTTAAAGAGTTTATTCAGTCACTTTGTCTCATCAAGGGTTTCCAAACTTTAGGCTTCCCTGGGCCACATTGGAAGAAGAAGAATTGTCTTGGGCCACACATACAATACACTAATGCTAAAGATAGCTGATGAGCTAAAAAAATTGCAAAAACAAACAAACAAAAAAACCCCCCAAAAACCCCTCAATGTTTTAAGAGAGTTTACGAATTTGCATTGGGCCACATTCAAAGCCATCCTGACCTGCATGCAGCCTGTGGGCTGCAGGTTGGACAAGCTTGGAAGTGAATATTAATAGTAGTGTTGAGTAGTGTTGAGATATATCAATCCTTCATTCCACTGTGCCCTAAATTCAGAGATGTTTACGTCACCTGAAACTGGATTAATGGTTTCCTGTAAATATACCCTCTGAAACCCTGGAAGGAGTGATCACAAGAGAGTGGCCATAATTTGGCATATGTCATTAGAGACTGGTCACTGTTTGCAATGAGCACACAGTTGGTGCTACATAAATGAGTGGAGTTGGTAGAGGCAGCAGGGAGAGTCTGACAGAACTGAGTATGGATTCACTAGGTAGCTGTGGGACTTTTTCAAGTTGCTTAACTTTGGGGGCCTCAGTTTCTCATCTGCAAAGTGAGGGATAATTACTTATGTCACAGGGTCTTTAGGATGAGATGAAATGAAGCAGTTGAAACAGCATCTGGCACAGAGAAAATGCTCAACAAATGGTAAATAACTCCCCAAATTTCCCATCCCCCTTGTAATTTTTCTCATTTTCAGAATTAGCTATGTCCACTGAAATTACTGCCTGTTAACTCTGGCTATACTCTGGAAACTCATCATGTAGCCTCATTTCTTAGGAATTTGTTCACCCCATTCTTCTGCTTGGAATAGCCTCTCTTCATCCTATTTCTTGAATCCCTAACCATCCATGATGGCAGAGTTCATCTTCCGTTTACTTATAGACTATATCAGCTGTTTCTTTCATCTGCAGTGATCAGATATAGGAGTGTGTGTGTGTCCTCCCCATGTAAATAAGTTTTTCAGGAGCAGGAGCCATTTCTTTTATATGTCTTTGTCTCCTTTACTGTAGTTGTACAGTTGCTTAGTAAGTGTATCATGATTACTGAGGGTTCCTTATAAATCTCCTGTTTACTACCTGGAATCAAGTCTCCATTAATGCCAATTTCTACACTTCCTTTAAGAACTTGGATATCTCTGGGGATTTCCTCCACCTGTTCTGTCTGGCCTAACTCCCCTATTTAATGACAATGTTTTCTATTCTCAGCTCTTCTCTCCCATTCAGAATAAGAATCCCTCCCCCACCTTTGGGTTCCCCTTATTCCCTGCCTCAGATTTCTCACCTGCGTCTACTTATTAAGCAAGGGAAAACAAAACTACCTGCTCCCTAATGGTTTCTTTTAGAATTAAAAAAAAAAAAAAAAGCCCCTTGACAGATTCAGTTGCACCTAATTTCTGTCGTGCTTTTTCATTAAGTCCAATTTTTTGTGGCTAAGAAAGTTCTTTAACCTATTTGGTACAGATCAGTCAGGTTCCTTTTAGTATTAATTGAGTTGTTGAGTTTGTGGTTATTTGCAAATCTCACAGAGAACTTGGGAGAAAACGGAGTTTTGGGAGAAAACAGAGTTTTAGGTTCATCGTAGTATTTCCCCAGCACCAAGCCTGTATGTGAGTCAGATAGCCCAGGATGAACTCAGCTCTGCAATTCTTGGCTATTTGAACTTGGGCAGATTGTTAAAGCACACTGTTTCAGTTTTCTGGCCTCTGAACTAGGGATCCTAATTCTACCTTTTAGGTTCCTTGTGACATTTACACAAGCTGAGCACAGTGCCTGGCATGTAACAGGCATTCAGAAAGTGTACACTGTTATAAGACCCACTAGTGGTTATTTCTCTGCACTCTTGTTAGACTGAATAATTTTGGGAAAGCCCAAGCCTTTCGTAGGTTTCCCAGTGCCCTCAGGTGTGTTCAAGAAAAAAATTAGGGGAAGCCGGGATGGCTCAGTGGGTTAAGTGCTCACTTTGCAGCGCCGGGGACCAGGGATCGAGTCCTGGCCCCGGCCCGTGCGGAACCATATGCTGAGCTGGGAGCTCCCCCAGTTCAGTTCTCTCTCTGTCTCTGTATCTCTCTCTCTCTCTGTCAAAAATAAAAATAAATAAATAAAAATATATTTAAAATAGTTTAGCTCAAAAAAAAAAAAGAAACAAATTATTCTGATATTTATAAAAATAGTAAGTAAGACTATTATGATAGGAGGTATCAATGCAATAGGGAAGAGAAATCAGGCTTGCCTCTAAATACAAGTGGAGCAGGTTGGGGATAAGTGGGTGGACATTTACTAAGATTTACCAAGAGGGGACATCAAGGGTAAGGACAATTCTTGCTAAACTGACATAACAGGATTCTTGCTGATGTTGGGCCAGATACCAAGGTATCAGGATATTCGTATTCAAGTATTGAGGGTGATGAGATATTGAGAGTGGGGAGATTCTCTCTAAACTGCTTTAGTAGAATTCTTGCTAAAACTGGACTCCAAGGACAGACATGGATGTCCAAGGTCAACATCCCCCATCCCCAACCAGCTTCTCACATCCCACATACCTGGGATAATGGTCCTCAAAGGGTACCTGCGTGGCAAGCATTCATTCAGCTTTAGAATCACATCCCATGGTACCTCCTCTGAAGCTTTTGACCAGCTACTCTCCTCCTCCATCCTGGCCAGGTTAGACACTTACTTCCTCCTGTACCAGTTTAGACACACTTGCTTCCTCCTGTGCATTCCTTGTATCATGCACAACTCTACCTGAATTCCCCCAGGCCTGCATTTCATTTATTTGTGTATGGGTATCCTTTCCTCCAATTAGACTAAAAACTAATGGCGTTTTCAGCTGTTATTTATTTATTTCTATTAATTTCCATCTCCAGTGCCTGAAACAGTGCCTGGAGCAGAGTAGTTGCTCAGTAAAGGACGTCTTTTGAAAGAGATGGAAGAATGCTGACTCTTCTAGGCTGTCAGATGTCAGAGCCTGGGATTATTTATTTGCTCAGATTTTTACATGGACGTCTATCCACCTCTGGTAACTTGTTTTTCCTACTTTGGACAGCTTCATGATTTTGTTGTAACTGTTTTAAAAGAAATAGCTTTTTCAGGGGTCCTGATATATTCCATGCTCATTAGAAAAAACTCAAGCCATTCAGAACAGCACGAAGAAGAAGGTAAAATTCACTTTTAATTTTGGAACCAGAAAACACCTATTGTTAACATATTGTTTATTCCAACTCTGTTCTTATTCTATAACATTACACTTTATTTTAAAACAAAGATACGACTTTATAACATCTGTTTTGAAACCTACCATTTTACTTAATGGTATACCTCAGACATTAGCATTTTTAAAGGTTACATATTATTCCATCATGTGTCTAATTAATACTTTGATGATTTCTTGCTAATAGACGTTTGGGCTTTTCTTTACTGTTATAATCAGAGGTGTGATAAACGTCAGTGCCCACATTTTGTGTGTGTGTATCTCCCTTGTTATTTTGTTAGGATACAGTCCTAAAATTGAGATTGCTGTGTAAAAGGATATAGGTAATATTAAGATATCCATAGTTTCCGAGAGGGAGCAATTCAGAGATGATGAATTGTCTTCTGTTTTATTCTCTCACTTTCACTTCTCTGCCAACCTCATGGAATGGTTGCCTTTTTGTCTCGTAAGGCATCCATCCCTTCATACCTGAGCTATATTAATTTTTTACAGAAAGTGTGTTTTGTCATGCACTGTTAAACCATAGATGAGGAACATGGCAATGACTTTAGACTTTTACTGTAAACCATAGGATTTTGTAGGCTGTCTCTTGTCAGTTTCATTATCTTAAAGAATGCTGTTTCTTGGTAGTGATCAAAAGCTAAATCTCTCTCTTGAGGCAGAGTGTGATAGAGGCCAAGATTGTAGTCTTAACGCGGAGGAAGATGGATGTGTCTTTTCTTCTGGTGCTGACATCAAACAGCCTGTGATATCTTTTGGGCAGTGGTAAGTTGAGAAGGGACAAAATAGCCCACTCAAAAATGCCCTAGAAAGAGCTTTTCTTCCTCTTCCCCCTTGAGTACCATGTACTCTTAAAAAAAAAAAAAAAAAAAAAAAGCTTTTTATATATAAAATGTCAAACATACACCAAAGTAGGAAGAATAACAAAATATACCCCCATAAACTTATCAATTGGTTTTAGCCATCATCAATAAATTGGTCTGGGATGCTGGGATAGCTCAGCAGTTGAGTGCTTGCTTCACAATCATGAGGTCCAGGGTTCGATTCCCAGCCCTGGCCCATGCAACCCCATATGCTGAACTGCAGTGCAGCTGGTAACTGCTGGGATGGCTCTGCAGCAAAGGTTCTTGCCTTCCGTGTGGGAGGCCCCTGGTTCTGTTTCTGCCCAGCACGACCCCGTATCCACCTGTGTGGAATGAAACTGTGTCACAATTAATGATGTACAACTATGGAGACTGCTCTGGGCCCTCCCCCTCCTTCTCTCTCTCACCTCACAAAACAAAAAACAAACAAATAAAACATAAAAAGATAATAAATAAAACTATTGGCCGATCTTGTTTTTTTATAGTCTCCTAACTCGCCCATTACAAATTATTTTAAAGTAAAATCTGATATCTCACATCATTTTATCTCTAAACTTTAATATCTATCTCTAAAAAGAGAGTACTGGTAAAACCACAGTAACATTATCACAATGAAAATATGAATAATTCCTTACTGCCAAATGTCCAAATTCACGCCACTGACTCATAAATTCTACATTTGGTTTGCTCACGTCTGAATACTGGGTACTATTGATTACAAGTGAGGAGAGAACGAGATGCTGGTACATTCCGACCTTGAAACAAGAGGGAGGCTTTTTGGCTGAGTTTGTGGCAGTAGAAACACATATGAGCAATCAGGGCTAATCCAGATTTCCAGCCCATCTCCCTTAACCATGGTCACGTCCCAGTTATCTTTTTTAATAAACCAATGCTGGCAATGCAATGTCACCCAGAAAAGCTATTTAAAGAGCTTCATGCTTCATAGCTTTCTTCCTGCTGCTCCTTCCCCTGGTTTTAGTCGGCTTGCGTAAGCGGCAGGAAAGCAGGCAGGAAAGCAGGCAGATGTATCACTCGTATGTCTTCCAAGCTCAGTACCCACCCTTACTAGTTATTTACCAGCTGCATTTAGAGCAAATCTTGTACTTGTGTCTAGGTGTATCAGTATTACCTTTTCAGTCAATGAATACCCATCCTTGATTTGAATACTACAAAGTAAATCCACAGAGCTGAAGGGAAAACAGGTGAGAACAGAAGTCAACACAACACCTTTCTTTAAGGAAGGAGGTTTGTATGAGGCTGTCTGGAAAAACATCCAGCCATTGTCAATATAACGAGAACGGTTACATGGCTGGATACTTTCCAGACAACTCTTATAGTTTTCTTTTTATTTCTTTTCTTATAAAAAAGGAACAAAAATTTTAAGGGAGTTGTGATTGGGGGAAAAGTGCAAATAAAACCCCCCAATAATTTATGTTTTAGCTTCCTTGACTGCAGGATATGGTAAGATCGGAAGAGCTTGCAGATCAATAATAGTATTTTACAGGCATTTTATTTAAAGATCTTTGTTACACAATTTTGGATTGACAAGTCTCAGGGACTCTTCCCCTCCCAGGCTCACTCTCAGTGATCTCTGCCATTTCCACATCTTTTTGCCCAGAAGGAAATGAGTAGTTGCTTCAATTCTCTGGGGAGGTTTATAACATGGATTTTTTCTGAACGAACTGTCTGGCACCTCACTCGTTAGAGATTATTGATTTTCATCTGAGAACCTGGGGAAATAACTCCATCTGACAATAGAAATTTTGGGATTAGTCTTGGGGGAAGGGGCTTCTATTTCTCTTTCATAGTCACCCCATGCCCTGGAGAGAGGCACCAATGCCAATCTGGTCAGTGTCCAAACCTCTGTTGGTGCTGGTTACCAGTGGGCAGGAAGATCCCATGTGAGGCGGTCAGTTCCATCCTGTGTCTGGCCTCTGTGGTAAGTCAACCTCTCATCAGGGTCTGGTTTCCTGGGCTGCCTTCCAAGGGCAGTTTTTCCATTTGCTCTCTGCGTGGTGCTGAGTGGATAATTTAGGCTGAGTCCACAGATTCAGGCCCATGTGGGCTGGTCTCAGGGTTCAGAAGAGGTTGGTCCACAGGATGGTGAGATGAGGCGAGTAGGCTAGGGTGACCAGACGTCCCGCTTTTGGCGGGACAGCCCCAATTTTTAACAAATTGTCCTGTGTCCCCGCGGCGTTTTAAAAAAGTCCCGATTTTTGGAAAGAATGCACGACAAGCTAGGGAACGGCAGGAGATAGACCAAATTTTTAAACAAGAACCCCCTCGCCCCCAGTCAATGGTGTCCCGCTTTACCAGTGTTAAAATCTGGTCACCTTAGAGTAGGCAGACCACCGAAGCCTTCTTTCTTGCTAAGGCTTTGGCCAGCTTCGGTATTGGCGCCCTACCAAGGCCGTGTTTGGATACCTGCCTTATCATTATTCCTGTGTTACACAAACTTGCCCAGCCAGTGAGGGGGAGGGTCTGACTAGTAAGGTGACCAGATTTTAACATTGGTAAAGCGGGACACCATTGACGGGGGTGGGGGTGGGGTGGGGTGGGGGTGGTGTTCTTGATTAAAAATTTGGTCTATCTCCCGCCGTTCCCTACCTTGTTGTGCATTCTTTCCAAAAATCGGGACTTTTTTAAAACGCCGCAGGACGTGGAACAAATTGTTAAAAATCGGGACTGTCCCGCCAAAAGCGGGACGTCTGGTCACCTTAGACTAAGGTTCCTGGTACTAATGTCATCAGGATAACATCAAAACCTTTTCCCAACTACTAATTGCTTATATGTTATTTGTGAAAAGTAGACTTTAGAAGGGAAGTATTTAGCTCTTCCATAATAATTACTAAGCAACACAACCTACTAATTATCTATTCAAACAAGTGGGAATAAAACCACCCAAAGTACCACATTCTAGAGTAACAACACTTGCTTGCTTACTCATGTTTTTGTTAAATGTTCCTTACTAAAAATGTCTCTTGGTAAGGATTGGCTGGAAGATCTATTTTAAAGATTTATTTTTATTGTTTTTGACAGAGAGAGAGAGAGATACAGAGACAGAGAGAAGGGGGAGGGCCCAGAACAGTTTCCATAGTTGCACATCATTGGTTTTTCCACGTAGTTTCATTCCACAGGTGGGCAAGGGGCTGTGCAGGGCAGGAAATGGGCCAGGGTCTCACCCCGGTGAGAACTGAACTGGGGGCACTCTCCAGTTCAGCATGTGGGTCCACTCAGGCCGGGGCCGGGATTCGATCCTTGGTCCCCAGGGCTGCAAAGTGAGCGCTTAACCCATTGAGCCATCCTGGCTTCCCTGGAAGATCTATTTTAAACAATATTGTCTGGCCTAGATTTTATTTAAAAAAGTGTGTAAAGGGGAAAATATACACCTATTTAATAATTACTTCCTTAGTTCTATTAAAAGTAAGTACAAAGAGGTAACAGATTAATGGGATACTTGAAATTAAATCAGTTCTTTACTACTGTGAAAAATGTTTACTTTTATGAAGAGTGTTTTTATGTTCTGTAAAGTTTTTGAAGCTTCACTGTAATACTGTGCTGTCTGGTATGGTAGCCACTAGCCTTGTGACTGTTAATTACTTTGCAGTGTGGCTGGTCCAAATTAGGATGTGCAGTGAATGGAAAAATGTACACTGGCTTCTGAAGGCGTAGTATAAAAAAAGAAATGTAAAATATCTCAATTGTTTTTTTTTGTATTCATTACACATTGAAATGGCAATATTTTGCATATATTGGGTCACGTAGCATTAATAAAACAATTTTTTTATTTTTACCTTAATAAAGTGACTACTAGAAAATTTTAAGTTACATGTGTGACTTGCATTTTTGGTTAGCATTATTTTTCTTTTGGATACTTCTGCTTTTACATTTAGATCTCGACATTCTGATTGTTGTTGCATTTATTAATTCCTGCTCCATTTCAATTGCATTGGGTTATTGTGCGTAAGCGCAGTGCTAACTAAGCATTATGGATTGAGTGTGTGTTGTAAGACAAGATCCCAGCCATCAGTAGCCACTTGTGTGCGTGTGTGCGTGTGTGCGCGTGTGCGCGCGCGCATATTTTCCAGTGGGAGAAAGCAAGTAAGAAAAAAAGAAGAAGGCATGCTGAGTGTCCAAAGAGAAGAGGAAACAAAGTCTTGTTCAAGTTAAAAAGCTAGTGCACGTCTAGTGGTGTTCATGGAAACAAACCTGTCAGAGGGACCCTTTGATCCTTACCTTGATGAAAATATAAAATTTGCTGCTTTATCTAAAGTCACTTTGCAGTTTTAGGTAGCTGCTTTACAGCTCTCCGTTTTGAATATTGTTGAGAAAAGATGTGAGAAGGGACTGTGTGCCATAGCCTGGTGCACCCTCCTCCCTCGCCCCAGGTACTGTGACTGAGGATTGCAGCTGGAGCTGCTGGGAGGAACACCACCTCCCGCCCCCCTCCCCCACTCTGTAATTAAGTACCAGCCATTTGCAGCAGCGGGTTTGTCCGTTTGTAGAGGGTGACATTGAGAACACCAGCAGCTCTTAAGAGGTGACCTCTGGCACTTTGTCTTTAAAAAATGCCCTGATGCCTTCCCCGCCGCCTGGCTCTCACCGTAGCCGGCCCGCTGGCCTCGCTCCTGCTTGCTGCGGGCGGCGCCTCTCAGGTCAGCCTTCCGGGACTGGCAGATTTTAATTTCCAGGCAAGGGAACACCACGGCGGGTGCAAACCTGCCACTTACCCTTCTGTCTCCATTCTGGTGCTAAGGCTAGGAATGAATGGGACCCTTAGTCCTAATGCTTTGCCTTTAGCACTGGCTCCTTCTAATGAGGTCCCTCCAGCCTGCCGAACAAAAGCGCCCATTAGGAGAACCGATGGTGGGAGGCGGTGCTGTTGTGGGAAACCAAGGAAACGCTGCCTTTGTCGCTCACAGGTGCTTCTTTGTCCTGGCCTCAATGAGGGGGAGAAGTCGCCTTGCAGGTGAAGGCCACACAGCTCTTGGGAGGAGTTGGTTCTGTGCTGGAAACTGTCCCCCACCACCCACTCATGCCCCTCCTTGTCTGATTTGGCGCAGAATTGATTTTCCCTCCTTTGTAAATGGCAAAAAACGCTAACACGAAAGTACAGCAAAAATAAAATCAGCCACAATCTCACCACCCTACATCACCCATTTTAATTTGTGTATTCGTCTTTTTCCTCTCTTGGATGATACTTAACATTAAAAATGTATTTCCAACCATAATACACAGTTCTGCCTTTTTTTCCTTTTTCCCAAGCTTAGTCCATAAAAGGTTTTCTGTGTTGTATAATATATACATAGTTACAATTTTCAGTGAGACCTAAGTGTCTGTTGGGCTGACACATCACAATTTGCTAACCCATCCCACCGTGGTTGGTCATTCAGACCTCACTTCCCCTTGTCATGGATGGTGGTTTAGTGAACATCCTCATGTTCAGAGCTATTTTCTTTATGAAGTTATTCCTATATGTTTTCCAGAAGTGGATTTACTAGACCCATTTCTGGGAACATTTTAATTGGCCCTATTAAACACTATCCTGTTCCATTCTCTAGGGGTTTATCAGTTCACCGTATATCTCATTTGGCAGTGAATTCATTTTTGAAGTAAAGGAGATGAATCATTTGAGACAGTGATTTGTAGAGCTGTGGTCTGTGATTTATGTAACTTGGGTTTTGTTCCAGGCATGTCCTCTGATTTACATGGATTTTAAGGAAATAGTATAGCTATTTAGTGAACATTTTAAATATGGAGTATTGCTGTCAGTGGGCACTTCCAGGATTAAGCTCGTGGGCGAGGATCTTCCAGGGCCATGTGAAGGAAGGAAGAAGGGCTGCTGCCCTCTGTCCCCCAGCATCCATCAAAGCAATGGATTGGAGGTGGTGATTTACACTGGGGTGTAACTCACCTCTTTTCATTTGCTCACAAATACAATTGTTTCTTCTATTGCCTTGGATAATCTTCAGGTTTTCTCTAACTTAACAGCAGCACACACAGGGATACATTTTGCTGTATGGCTGGGGGCATTGGCTAGACTCCATTTTTCTTTGAGGAGGTGTGGTGGCATCACACAAAAATGCATGACTTCATGCTTTGGTTACGTGTACTCCAGGGACCAGCAAGCTCTCTAGTTCTGGGGTAGCTCACCAACCATGATTGGCATTCTGTGGGCTTCGATGGCAAATCCAGGGCTGGGACAGGAGAACCTGAGTAAGGTTAACAAAAATAAAGGCAATATTTAGAGGAAACTCGGGCGAGGTGGAAAAACAAAAGGAGTGCTGTGGGCTTCTCCCCTAGGTGTCTTTGCTCTCTTAATCTTACTATAGAAGACCTCACACATTTCTTTTCTTATAAAATTTACTTTGTATACCAAGTACTGGTCCCTGTTCTATTGGTTTAGTCATTCTTTTCTGATGCCTTAGTTATTACGTTGAGTGTCATTTATTTAAGAAACTTAATGGTTTGTGAAAAATTTACCTATAACTCTGGTTAGATCATAAGTTTTAAAAATATGATAAATTGGACATACTCATGATATAAAAATCAGAGACCACAGAAGAAGATAAAAGGAAAGACAGGGTAAGAATTTCTACATGGGAGAAAAGATACTCAAGGTGATCAGCGAGGAAGCATGTGAGTCGTGTTCAAGGGGCTTGAGTGTACAAGAGTAGTAAGGTGGTCAGATTAGAAGAGACAGGAAGGAATCAGATGTGAAGGGTCTTGAAAGTGGGCTAGAGGAATTGAAATTTGATTTGGTTGACTGCTTACCCTACTCTAGCCTGTAGCTGGTTCAGACATGCTCTCACAAAACATATCTCCTTAAATTCATGTCCCTTGGCTTTAAACTACCTTTTTCAGGTTTCCATGAAGGCAGGTACTATTGAAGTTTGCTTTTCACAGTTCTGTACCTGGTGGTACAGTGCAAAACATGCAATTCTATCCATCCCAAGTGAGTTTTGGGCCCTTGATTTATCATCCAAAAGGATTTGTATATCTTGTATAATCCCGATAGGCGGGTGAAGTTTTTCTTGCTATAGATTTCAAGGGATTGACACACAGTACACATAAATTAAGCCATACTTAACATAATGTTTTTCTGATGATATAGACATTTCTTGGAAGAATTTTACATAGTAGGTGAGAACTGTCCAATTTGGAGTATTGTGTGTGTCAAAGGCTCCTCATTGTACAGTAATAGTCTCATGTCTGTTGGTCTTTCTTATTTCAAGGGAAGAGATGATAGGAAACAACGTACAAAGTGGCTAAATTCTGGGAGAAATTCTTTAGCACTCAATTTCCTTCCCAAAGATGGAACTTACTCCGGAAAGTGAGAATGGGAAGTTAGAGAGGCGTTTTTCAACTTGGATGCTTAGGAAGACCATATTTAGAAAAACTTTCTCAATATTTTTAAAGTTAAGGATAGCCTCTTTTATATTTTCTATTTGCTCCACACTACCCCACCTACTCCAAACATAACTCCTATGTATCTGTGTTCAGTATAAATATCAGAAATAGAGTGTCTGGTTTTTTTAAAGAGTTATTTTATTGTTTTTGACAGAGACAGACAGAGATAGAGAGAGACAGAGAGAAGGGAAAGGGCCAAGAGCAATCTCCATGCTTGTACATCATCAGTTTTTGACATGGTTTCCTAACACATAGGTGAGTGGGGGCCACATGGGGTGGGAACTGGGCTGGGGGCCTCCTGCATGGGAGGCATGTACCTTCGAGCCAGGGGCCGAACTGGAGGGGGCACAGACTGAATTAGGGACCTCCTACATGGAAGCACACCTCAGTTCATCATATGGGTCTGCAGGGGCCTGGGCTGGGATTTGATCCTCCGTCCCCAGGGCTGCACAGCAAGCGCTTAACCTGCTGAGTCATCCCGGCTTCCTCCAGTTAATAGAGTGTCTTGATTAGAGCTACAGACAACGTGTTACAGCTCTTCCCATAGATCTTTATGGACTTATGATGAAGAGTAAATTTCTTCTTAGACCAATGAGGTTATAGGAGTATTCTTCCATGATTGCTTGTAGTATATAGTTCTAAAAGAGTAGTGGCAACATATAGTAAAATCTGCTTGATTTACAAACATTGATGTAAATGCCTTACCATGTATTCATTCATCCATTTATTTTAATCATTACTACCACCCTATGAGGTAGCTACTGTTGTCACAACCTCTTTCCCTTTTCTATAGGTGAGGAATTTGGGGCACAGAGAGGTTAAGTAACTTTTCCAAGGTCACACAAGAGTCATCTGTGGATCTGAGACTCAAACCCAGGCAATATGGCCCCAGAGTCCATGCTTTCAACTATTTGCTATGTTTCGTCTACCTGTGGGTTAACACCAGGAATTGAGAATGTTCACGTGCACCGCATTCTCTAAATTAGAGCTCTTCTGGGCCACTCATTCTTTGAGTTAATCCTTGATAAAAGGATCTGATGTCAGTTAAATGTAGGAAGTGCTGCTCAGATTCTCTGCCTCTTGGAAACTCTGCTTCAGCATCAACAATCCTGCAGTAAGTATGCATTCTTAGCTTTGTTTAACTTCGTGTTTACCATTAGCAACCTAATGTACTGAGACTAAGTTTGGGAACTGCTATAGGAGAAAGGTAGCAGTAAACTTGGGCTACTTGTGAAGGCGGAGGATTTTTTTTTTCTCTGTTGCTTCATCTTGCATTTATATACAATTATGTATGAAGGTCAGAATAAGCTTCTTTTGTTGCTGTGATTTCCATCTGTAAGGATGTTTAAGGCATTCTATAGAATACGATGCCAGTGTTCCCTCATAGGCTAGAGTTCTGGGTGTTTCGATGTGCTATTGATCTACATGAATCTGTCCCCAGAGAAAAGGATTATGATGCTTTTCTTCTAAAAACGTGTATTTTTTCCTGCTCTCTCTCTCTCTCTTAGAAGGGGAGAGGGTTTTTGTCTGCTTCTTGGATTTCTAAGTCCATCTGTACATTCATTCAACCATATTCTAAACTATCTTCTAAAAAATTGTCGGTAGATTATAAAAGATATGTCATGAAGATCATTATCTTCAAATAATGACAGTTTTGTTTTCTTTCCAAAACATGCTTTTTTTTGGGTCTAAATGTATTAGGACCTTCTGGACAATCTAAAATAAATGATAGCAGGAATCTTTGTCTTGTTCTTAAAATAATGTTTGATGTAGGTGTTTAGTAGATGTCTGCTATAAAGATGTAAGAGAAGTACCATC
Source organism: Craseonycteris thonglongyai (assembly GCA_004027555.1). NCBI lineage: Eukaryota > Metazoa > Chordata > Mammalia > Chiroptera > Craseonycteridae > Craseonycteris > Craseonycteris thonglongyai. The sequence continues at coordinate 14,904 of PVKE010007256.1, read as the reverse complement.
GAGTCCTAGTTTGTTTGTTTTTAATCATGAACAGGTTTTGAAGACCTTGATTGCTTCTTGTTTGGTTTGTAATAGTCTTGAAAAAAAATTCCCTGTTTGCTCTCCATTCCCACTAGTCTCGTGAACACTATAGCTAAAATCTTTCAGAAGTACTACTCAGAATATGTCAGTTCTCTACTCAAAAACATGTAAGACCCTCTTTTGGTGACTACAATAAATTTGAACTCCTAACTTTGTTCCTATCATTCAGCAAAACCTTCCACAGTATGTTCCCTTTAGCCTTTGGCTATGATAACTCTACTTCATTTCTCTGCCTTTCTCAAACCTAACTATACACTATATCCCAAACTGAATCTGTACTCTCACTCTTCCAGGCCTTTGTTATAGCCCATGGTGGGTTTCCTGGCTTTTTCCAAATAAGGTTAATATTCCTCCAGAAGACAGCTCTTGGGGAACCCCCTCAGAGAGTGACTTTGTGAGCATGAGGACAAGGGAGTAGAGGGCCCAGGCAAGAGGCATACTAGCCTTCCTCATTGAGGGGGAACGGAACGGGACATTGTTGGACTTTGAGTCCCAAGTATTGGAAGTGGCTTCCCGGAAAGCCAGATGCTGTCACAATGGGGTAGGTGGCTGCATGAAAGAAGTTCTATGGCAGTCAGTTTTTGGATGATAGAAAAAGGAAATCAGGTGAATTGAAGTAAAGCAAATTAATAGATTTTTTTTTTAAAAGATTTATTTACTTATTATTGTTTTTGACAGAGAGAGAGAGATACAGAGACAGAGAGAAGAGGGAGGGCCCAGAATAGTCTCCATAGTTGCACATCATTGTTTTTTCCATATAGTTTCATTCCAAAGTTGGGTGCGGGGCTGCACAGGGCAGGAACTGGGCTGGGGTCTCACCCTAGTGAGAACTGAACTGGGGGCACTCCCCAGCTCAGCATGTGGGTCCACACGGGCCGGGGCCGGGATTCGATCCTCAGTCCCCGGGGCTACAAAGTGAGCGCTTAACCCACTGAGCCATCCCAGCTTCCTGAAGTAAAGCAAATTAAAGGGATTTGTTTTATCCTTTTGAATGAGAACATGCTAGACATGCTTGTACTTTGCATGAAAAAAATGTTCGATAATTAATACGCCTCACTTACCTATAGGTTCCTTAAAAAGTGATTCAACAGATTTCCTTAGCCAAGTAATAGGAGTTTCTTCCTCCCGAGTTCTGTGAGGATGGGTCAGTCTCCCCTTGTACCCCGTGCCCCCATGTACAACTCCTGCTTTTGTGGCTAAATGTACGATGGTCATAAGGCATTGAGGCAGCAGGATGATAGGACTTATTGAAAAAAAAAGGTATATCAGCCGCTTCATCCTGTCCTACTTCAAGCTTGGCTGAAACCAATACAGAAACAGTTAAGACAGAATCTGGCTGCTAGGTCAGCTTTATTGAACCATTTTCCTACTCTTCAGGTACCTCGTTTGCTCCTTGGAAAGCTATTCTGCTGATTTTGTGATTTTTTTTTTTTTTCCCATTTGCCCTCTCTGCAGCTCAGTTTTCAGTATTCCCCAAAGATGTCTCTGTTTTGACAACACTTCTGCTTTTCAGACCTCGAAGCACATGGTGTTTCTGATCATTTATCTCCCCTCATTTTTCAAACCGCATCATTGAGGACACCCTTTGTCTGATACTCTGCCTTGCCTCTCGGTTTTCTATTTAAAGCTTACAGTCCAGTGATCTGGTGGTGCCAGGGTGCCTTATCTGTGAGTGTTTCATGCTAACCTAAGAAAGGCCTCTGACTTGTTTTCAGAACATTGAAAATCAACTCTTAATATGTCCCTCATTCTTTCCTTCTTCAGCAAAGGCAGACAACTGACACCAAGGCCCTGCCCCATCTGCTAACGGAACCCAGTCAGTAACTCTTCCCCATCGCAGGCCTGGCCCGCTTTTGCCTCTTTATAAGCTTCCTGCCTCCTTTCTGATGGCCACTGTAATTGTGAAATGAGGTTTGCGTTCAAACACGTCCGTAGCAACATCAGTCTGGGAGTTAATACTTTAATTTTCTAGTAACAAACTGCCTTGAGGAAAGGGTTTAACAACATTTAGTTGGTGCTGTCTCAATAAATATTAGAGGGGCACTGAAGGCAAAGAATGGAGCTGCAGCTTACAGACCAGAAGGGGGAAGAGATCATGTTGGGGCAATTACAGCACAGTTTTGGAGGGCAAAGACACAAGGAAAGCACCTGGCTGAGGACGGGGCAGGTGGGTGGGGTAGGGAGCTGTGTCGGAGGAGCCTTCACAGAGGGGTGAAATATCTCATGAAATCTCATTGGTCTCTACCACGAACAGGATATCCTCATGTCATTAGAACATGTATAAACATCATGCAGCCTGGTGACAAATCAAAAAGGTGGTTGCTGAAGTGGGCCTGACTGGAAAGAGATACAGTGCAAATGTCCTGTGTCTTGTTTTAGGTGATGATTACACGAGGGTACATGGTTGTCACAATCATCCAATAGAATACTTCAGAACTATGAAGTCGTTATATGTAAATTAAAATACAGTTTATTGTGTGAAAGCTCTCTATATACTAATATATGGAAAAATCTTCAAGAAACACTAGGGATGCTGGGATAGCTCAATAGGTTGAGCGTTTACCTTGCATCCATGAAGTCCAGGGATCTAATCCCAGCCCTGGCCCATGCAGGCCCGCATGCTGAACTGTGGTGCACAGCTGGTAACCATCAGGATGGTGGTGAAGGTTCTTGCCTCCCATGAGGGAGCCCCCCGATTCGGTTCTGCCCTGTGGGGCCCCATATCCATCTGTGTGGAATGAAACTAAGTAAAAAAACCAATGATGTGCAACTATGGGGACAACTCTGGGCCCTTCCCTGCTTTCTCTCCTTTTCTCAAGCAATAAAGTAAATCTTTAAAAAATTAAGTATAGAAAAAGCAAGGTGGAGACAGGTGTATATCACATGTCACCTTTTATGGCATAAAGGGGGCACACGAAGAATCTATGTCTCCTTCTGTGTGTACAAAGAACTCTGGAAAGATAGGTGTGGAAGCAGTAGCAGTGGTTGGCCTGGGAGGTGCTGAGGTGGTGGCTAGTAGACGCGGGAAAGGAGGATAGGGTTGCGAGGGAGATTTCTCATTGTATACTTTTCATACTTTGGATAGTTGAATCATATAAGCATATTTCTTACTCAAAAAATGAAAAAGAAAACACATTGAAATAGTACTAAGGAGGTTTTAAACTGAAGATACAAATGGTTTAATTCCTTACAGCAGGTTATTTGCCAATTAAATGTTTTTAAGCAACTTCCTCTCAGTACTGCTCTGGCAACTTACCGGGCACACGTGCTACACTCATGCTGTGCACACCCACAGCAGGCTCCCATCAGCATAGCTCTCTTTCCAGTGAGCCTTTCCGACTCCCTTCACGCTCCTGGAACTCTCTGCCCATCTATCTCCTTAATACTTGAGAGGAAACGTTATTTACCATCCCTTAAGGAATCTGGATAATGGCCTATGTGAGACATGGCCCTTTCTTAAATGGTCAGTATCCTCTACACTACAGAGACTAGAATAGTTAAAACAAATGTAAGCAAGATACACTTTTAGACAGATTTTGGACTTCCATTAAATAGGGTCAGTTACTTCTTGCCTCCCCTGTGAGTGGGCTGTTTAGGGAGGGGACCTCTTTACTGAGCTCACTGACTCTTTTTTTTTTTTTTTTAAGATTTATTTTATTTTTGACAGAGAGAAACAGAGACAGAGAGAGACAGAGAGAAGGGGGAGGGCCCAGAGCAGTCTCCATAGTTGACATTAGTTTTCCATATAGTTTCATTCCATAGGCGGGCACAGGGCTGCGCAGGGCAGAAACTGGGTCAGGAGCTTCCCACATAGGTCCCAGCAAGAACTGAACTGGGGGCACACCCCAGTTTAGCATGTGGGTCCGCATGGGCTGGGGCCGGGATTCGATCCTCGGTCCCTGGGGCTTCAAAGCGAGTGCTTAACCTGCTGAGCCATCCCAGCTTTCCCTCACTGACGCTTTCTAATGGTCAGGACATAACAGAAATCCTGGGCAGCCGAGGTGCGACTCACATTCCTGTGTTCCCTCCTCTGGCGGTTTTATTTCTGAGTCCTGCCTTCTCCTTGGACTGGTCCAACAGAAGGCAAGACCAAGACCGGCCGCTAACTGTCAGGGGCCATCTTTAATAAGCACTTTGCAATCTCTGTTCCTTCACTTTTCTTACCTTTCAAATGAAGATGCGGCTAGTTTTTCTGCTGGGAGCCTGGGGAGAATGAGAATGGTTTATTCCGACAAAGAGCCTTATGAAAAGAGCATCTCACATTGCTTATGTGTATTATCGCTTGGATGCTTTGAACCTTTTCCCTGCAACAGATACAAGATGCATTTTGTATTTTTAGTGGTTTTAAATGCAAAAGTCTTAGGAAAAAACCTCAAGTGAACATAATTCTTGGCTTCTGCTGAGTTTTAGTCCTATATGTCATTCTTGGGTTGCCTGCTTATGCTTTCATTCACTAAAACTCAACACTTATGGACTGGCCATGGCATCTTGGAACACTGGGCTGAGGAGAGTTGTAAGGCTGTACTTGAGCTGTACTTGGGCTCTCTGGGCAAATGTGCTGTGATTGATTAGTGATGTCTGCCATGGTGTGCAAGAAGGAAGTGAACATAGTTCTAGGTATTTGCCAAGCTTGCTTTAGATAGCCCTACCCGAAATTTCTTTGCATCTCATACAGTGTCTTGTGTTTTTATTATTATTATTATTTTTATTGTTTTGACAGAGAGAGAGGGGAAAAAGAGAGACAGAGAGAAGGGGGAGGGCCCAGAGCAGTCTCCATAGTTGCACATCATTAGTTTTCTACACAGTTTTCATTACACAGGTGGGTGAGGGGCTGCACAGGGCAGGAACCGGTTGGGGGCCTCCCACGTGGTATGCATACCCCCAGGAATTGGGGGACTTCCACATGGAAAGCATGCCTAGGGCGGGAGCCAAACCGGGGGCCTCCCAAATAGGAAGCTCACCCTGATGAGAACTGAACTGGGGGTACACACCAGTTCAGCATATGGGCCTGCATGGGCTGGGGCTAGGATTTTATCCTTGGACCCTAGGGCTGCAAGATGAGTGTTCATCCCGCTGAGCCATCCGGCATCTTGTCTAGTGGTTTTTACTAAGTATATATGTGCTCAATAAATTTTTCTCATGTTGCTTTTTTTGAGTTTGCTCTCGTAGAAACATGGTTATCCAAATAAACAAGTCTACTCACAAGAGCATGGCTACTGACACTGAAGATCATTTCTGCATAGTTTAAGTAGCACAATACAAGGTACTAAGATCCGATTCCCGTGCCCTTCTCCCACCTTAGAAGAACCTCTGCCAGACTTCTTTGCGTCATTATTTGAACTCTATTCAGTAGATGTTGGAGATTTACTCTTAACAGTTCCTCAGCAGACAAAAGCACATCCATATCACTGTTCTTAGCATCACTGATTAGAACCTTGAAGTATTTCTAAGGCCTGTCATCCATGTGTAGCTTACTGTTTAAATCAGGGGTCCCTAATGCCCGGGCCACAGACCAATACTGTGAACCAGGCTGCATAGCAGGAGGTGAGCGGTGGTGGGCTAGTGAGCGAAGCTTCATCTGCATTTACAGCTGCTCCCCATTGCTTGCTTTACCACCTGTACTCTCCCTCTTGTCAGTTCAGCGGCCAGATCAGTGGTGGCATTAGATTCTCATAGGAGTGCGAACCCTCCTGTAAACTGTGCATGCAAGGGATCTAGGTTACTCATTCCTTATGAGACTCTAAAGCAGGGGTGTCCAAGCTTTTTGCTTCCCTGGGTCACATTGGAAGAGGAATTATCTTGGGCCACACATAAAATACACTAACATCAGTATTAATAGCTGATGAACTAAAAAAAAATTGCAAAAAAATGTCATAATATTTTAGGAAAGTTTACAGATTTGTGTTGGGCCACACTCAAAGCCGTCCTGACTGCATGTGGTCCACAGGCCGCAGGTTAGACAAGGTTGATCTAAAGTCTGGTAATCTGAGGTAGAGCTGAGGCGGTGATGCTAGCACTAGGGAGAGGCTGCAAATACAGATTAACATTGGCAGAGAGGTTTGACTGCACAGAGACAGTAATAAATCAATTGCTTTCGGACTTATATCTAAACCTTATCAGTTAGTGGCAAGTTAGTTGATGTGCTTCAGTTGTACAGCTGCATCTAGTAGCAGGCTTTAAGTCAGAATCAGACACTGTGCATTATAGCGAGTTGTATAATTACTTCACAATATATTACAATATGATAATACTAGAAATGAAGTGCACAATATATGTAATGCACTTGAATCATTCCCCCTTGCCCCCCCCCCCCATTTGTGGGAAAGATTGTCTTCCATAAAACTGGTCCTCAGTGCCAAAAGGGTTGGGGACTGCTGGTTTAAACAACAGTGTTAATGGCTAAATGTATCCATAAGATGCCATATGCCTAGATAGCAGTCTAAGTGTTTTACATACATTAGCTTGTTTAATCATCATAAGACCCCATGAGATAGTAATAATTGTATTTCTGTCTCAAGCTCAGAGAAGTTAAATAACTTGCCTTAGATCACACAGCTGCCAAGTGGTAAAGCCAGATTTTCAGCTTTAGGTGGTCTGACCTTAACCTGTCTAATCAATGAGGTGCTCTGAGCACGTGAGGAGGAGGAGGTAGAGACCTGCATGTTCTTGGGAAGTTAACTTCTCTGGGCTCTGATTTCCCATGTCTAAAATGCAGGATTGGGTAAGATTGCTACTACCCCTTAAGCCCTAGTTTATTTGATTTTGTGTTACACATTGAAGATATCTTTGCACTCACCATGAACTTTGACCAATAATCTATACATGTGCTAGAGATACATAGATTGAAGCAAAGACTTGAACTTTCTCTCAGCACACCCTAGAATTATAGCTTGTCAACTGAGAGAAACTTATTTTCCCAATTAGAGGGCACCAGTAATTATGTTTAATTACATATTGAATGGGTTTTCTGTTGTGTCAACCCATTGTCTTTATTGTGCTTAAGCAGCAGGCTATTATTTTGAGGTTTGTGGGGTTTAAAGTTGCTTTGTGCATCAGGGGAGAAGGAGCGTTGAGAGCACAGTCTCTGGAGTTAGACAAACTTGATGCCGCTCCTGCTTATTGGAACTCCTTGGCAAGTTCCTTAACTTCTGTAAATATTGGGTTCCTCACATTGGGGATGATAATGACATCAACCTCATAAGGGTATTGTAAAGATTAAAGAGCATACATACTATATGTGGTACATGGTGCAGCATTTGGCATGGAAAGCTTTCAGATGTTAGCTGTCATATTTTTTATTACTGCTTGATTAGATCTTGCTGATGGGCAGCCTCTAAACACGTTCCAGGCTCTGGCCCTGGCTGATAGCCCCTTCTGGGGTAGATCTGTGTCCTAGCCTGGATGGATTGCTGCTATTCTGCACCAGTTCTGACATTTTGGGTATTATTTTGTCTGTCTGTATTCTCATTTTCTAAGGATGTGTAGGATGGAGCTAAGAAATGTGGTCAGCCATGAAAGAAGTCACAATCGTAAGTCCCCTGAAAGAACCCTGGGGATATCAAAACGAATCCTAGTATTTGGTCCAAAAATTATTTTCACTATTGGTAATTTTAGGCAGTACACAGACATGGGTTTAGATAACATGGAATCACATAGTGAAAAGTTATTTTCTTTTCATTCCTCTTTTAGTCCTTGTGGTTCTGTCAAAGAGAAAGCCTCAGTTTGGTATTAATCTTTATAATCTATAATACTTTGGAATTTCTCTTTTAACTAAAGGAAAGAAGAGGTTCTAAGTTTGCAGCCTTTGGCAGGCAATGCTGTCTAGCTAGATGATGTCTGCTTTGCTTTCATTGTATTTATTTTTACAGCCATCCAGTAATAACATGTAATACTAATTTTTCACATGTAATGGTAATATAAAAGTTGCATGGAAAGTATATTTAAGGAAAAATGAGTTGATTTAAAGAGAAATGCAAAGTTAAAGGTTTGTGGATGATAGGTGGTTATGGAAAAAATTGTGATGGTGACACACATATCTCTGAGTTGGGAAATAATGGTTTAGAGAGGGAAGGGGGACAAAAACTTTATCCTAGGGGAGGCCAGTGATCAGAGAGAAAAGAAATGAAAGTAGTCAAAAGAGCACCCAGAGAATGCAGAGCTGCAGGATAAATCTTTTTGGAAGTGGGTGGTGGGCTCAGGGACAGAGAAGGCAATAAAGTGATGGCATAGGGAGGCAGTTGAGTTTGCTGATGGGACAACTGTGAGGCCTTTGCTGATGTTGATTTAGCAAAAGGACCTACATAGACTGAGGAGTGAGTTAGAGGAAGGAATCAGAGTATTTTCTACTTTTTCCTCAAGAAGCTTTGTGATAATAGCATAGTAATAAGATGTAGAAACAAGGTGGATAGGAGGTTTTCTTGTTTTTTAAAATAGCAAGAAGGTGGGCATGTTTTTAGAGGAATTCAAGTGTGAGGGGTTAGAGGAAGCCAGGGTCAGGGATGCAGGGGAATGGATTTACCTAGGACAGAGGGGAGAAAGAACAAGATTTCCCTCGAGCTGGAGGAAAGATGGGAGAAGGCAGAGAGAGGGAGAAGTTGCCTTTTCTCCTACTAGCGAATTCTGCAAGTAAAATGTAGCCAATACGAGAAGTTTTAGTAATTCAGCAGAAAGGGAGGCAGAAGAGCAAGTAAAATGCTTAGAGGGGAACAAATGACTCTGAAAGTGGAGACTCAGGGAAATACTGACTCGATCCATTGGAAGTCTCTGGGGAATGAGGTATTTGAAATGGACCCAATTTACTGAAAGAAGGGCTTGGTGCTCAGGAAAAACTGAAGACTGAGATGGACAAGACACTACAGCTGCTTTTCAGACCCATGGAAAAGGAATTAGCCCCAAGTCACCCATTTTGGGCCCTCTGGTGCTGTCTTTCTTTCTTTCTTTTTTTAAAAGATTTATTTTATTGATTTTTGACAGAGAGAAACAGAGACAGAGAGAGACAGAGAGAAGGGGGAGGGCCCAAGAGCAGTCTCCATAGTCGACACTAGTTTTCCATATGTTTCACTCCACAGGTGGGCATGGGGCTGCTCAGGGCAGGAACTTGGCTGGGAGCTTCCCACATAGGTCCAGGCAAGAACTGAACTGGGGGCACAACCCAGTTCAGCATGTGTTGTCCGCATGGGCCGGGGCCGGGATTCGATCCTGGGTCCCCGGGGCTTCAAAGCGAGCGCTTAACCCGCTGAACCATCCCAGCTTTCCCTGGTGCTGTCTTTCAAGGCTTCTTTAATTAAGGAAGTATGGTAAAGAGAGCCACTCTCCCTTAGGGGCATATCTGCCATCTGAGGAGGGATGGGAGGATGTCTTCATCGACCTGTGAAGGACAGCCTCACTTGCTTCACTCAAGGCATTGTATGACTGTTGTGAAGGTCTTGGGCTTCAGACACAGTGGCCCTCGTGCACCCAGGTGTGGAATTGGTACGGAAAGGGCTGAGCTTACTGTGCAACTGGGCCCCAAGCTTTGCCCGTTAACTCAGGAGGCTGAGATCTCTTCCTGCCTGGATTGCTGTACCCACATGCACGTGGCTGTTGCATCTTCTTCCTGGGCAGGTTAGAGCATGTGGGGAGCAGAGTGACAGCTGAGGCCGAAAATCATTTGGAACAAATCTAATCTACAGAGAAAAGGAAAGTCATTTTTTGTGTATGGCTCTAAGTACAGTGCGTGCTGACATTATATCTAGGCCTGTGGGCACCCGTGGAAGAATGGGACAAGGAAGGAGTGGAGTTGAATGATGTGGAACTGCCCTTTGTGGCTCAGGTGGCCCTGAAGGAAGAAGGTGAGGAGGTAGGGAGAAGAGAGTACCTATAGCCTCCCCCCCCCCCCATCTCACTGTGTGGCTCAAGGCAGTTGAAGTGGTTAGAAACCTGAGGCATGCATTTGACTGGAGCCTCTCAGAACACCTTCTCAGGGTGAAAGTGATTTCCTGTCTTTTGGTTCCTTTGGAGATCAGCCCCTGTCTCCCGGCAGGAAGTTAGCAGTGGGAGTCTTTTGGCCTGTACTGATTCACCACTTTTCAACATACTCAGTTGCTTTTGCGACCCCTTATGTTAAGAGTTTTGGCTGGCCTGACTTTTATTTCAGCACTGCCCATAGTCATAGATATGGAATTGATTTGGAAAAGGCATTCTAGTGTTTAGCAGGATTGAACGTAGCCCTTTCCAGACAGCTCAGATGATTGCTTTTACAATCACTATCCATTTGTGTTTTTCAGATAAATGCATCAGAGACAGGAGGGAGTTGGGAAGGCCTAGGCTCCTTTACTCCAGCTCATTACCATTCAACTGGGGAGAAGACATATATTCTCAAAAAAAGAAACTAACCACTGAAAAAGACTTCTCAGCAGATGGGATATGAAATGGTCTTTAAAGAAAGAGTCAAGAGGCATTTGTGGATAGACAAACAATTATAGGAGAAACCAGAGCTCCCTAGGGTCCTGCAAGACCCATTGTCTATACACTTTGTATCTCTAGCTTCATTTTGAGACCGAGGGTGAAAGCCTTTTCTTCTTCTACGCTCAGGGAGATAGAGAGCAGCTGTCTCAATTTATTTAAAAAATATCTTGAATATGCGATAATTAATCACCCTCCAAGGTGCTCTCCCTCCAGACAAAATAAAGTGAAGTCCATCAATCCAGGTTCTTATTTCTAACCCCTCAGTTATCTCACAAGCCCAGCCTATCCTTAGTAGAACAGAAGAGGAGTTTAGAACATGGGCCCTTGTTTCATCTGACACTTAATCTCTGGTGATTTAACCCTTCTAAGCCTCAGTTTTTCTACCTGTAAAATGGCGTCTGGATATCACCTACTCTGTGGGGTTGTCCGAGGATTCAGTGAGGTGGTTTCTGCTGCATACTCCCCATGGTACATGGTTCCAGAAGCTGAGAATTGTTCTGTTACTATCCTTCCTCACATTGCACCCAGAATCAGGTATAACTGTCTAGAGAGGTGCTGATGAGTGCCACCATTCTGCAGGCTGCTTAAAATAGAGAAGAGTTACTTTGCCTGAGACTTTGCATTTTTAAGCTGATACTTTTTTTTATTTTTTATTAGACATTGTTCTTACAGAATAATAAAAGGAATGAATCTGTGAAGTTATCTACATAATGAGGCCAGTGTGGCACAAAAGCAGTGAAGTTCCTGAAAATAACAGCCAAATTTCCAGTGTCAGTTTAACTTTAGCTTTAAAGGACCTAGGAGGGAAAATTCAGCTTCCCTTTTTGCTTTTTTGCCTTCCCCATCAGACCCTGGAGTATTGGCGTGCTTAGGCACTGCATCTGTACTACTGGCTTCTTAGGATCTAGCAGGTTTCCCGATGCAAGGAAACATCAATAATTATGTGTTAAATAAATGAAAGTATTTTCACTTAGCAAATTTTGGAAAGTGTGGAAGAAACTGATGTTAAGAAGTAGAACGTACAGTAGTTTCAGGACTGGGTGTGATCGGCTCATGGTCACTGCAGCTTCACTTTCCTGCGGTGAAGCCTCTCTGGGTTTTGTACATGGTGTGGTTGGAGGAGCATGGACATTGGGTTCAGACATCCCTGGGCTTGATTGTGGATCTGCTACCTACCAGTTTAGTGGCATCAGGGAACCCATGTGGTCTTTCTGCCATATCGGTTGGTTGATAGCACCAATTCTATGGGATTGTTGTGGGTATGAAGGATGTTGACATGAGGTACTTGATACCTCTAGGCTCTCTTTTTGCCTTGATTTCTGGACTATTCTGGTGAATCCACTGTTGGCGTGCTTGGACTTGGAGGTCAAAAGGAGGAGAGGTAATCTCTGCAGGCTACTTTGAGAACAAGAAAGAATGGGCCTCTCTGGCCTAGTGAAGAACCTTGAGGTTGGGCTGACTTTAGTAGATAGTATATGGCCTGTGACTCTGGCATTGAGTGAGATCAGCATATTGGATTCATGGGTGTTTGCAAGAGTTCATGTGGTTGTTTGTCTTCTGTGTCTGCAACATGGGCCCACATCCCAACTCTACCCTCTTCTTTCCGTCTCTCTTGTCTTCTTTTTAATCCAAGAAGTCCCATGTCTTTCTGGACTATTAAATGGCCTCCTCACTGGTCTTCATATTTGTCTTACTTCACATTCCCTCCCCAAATGCTAAGTTCCCACTTGCAGCAAGGGCAATATTTTAAAAGCAGGAGCCAGATTAGGCTATTTCTTTGCCTAAAAGAACATTACAAGGAAGCACTACAAAGCTTTCCAGCACTGGGCCTCTGCCTGCTCTTTCCCCAACATCTTGTACCACCTTGCTCCTTGCTCTCCCTAAACATACCCGCCCACTATCCAGCACATGGAATGCTTTCTACCGCTACCTGGAACATTCTGCCTCTCTCTCTTCCCATGGCGAGCAAACCTTCAAACTTCTGCTCTGATATCACATGCTCATATCACATCATAGCAATAGCAGAAATTACTCTTGTTATGATTTGGTTCCTTATTGCCTGTCTCCTCTCACTCCATTAGAATGAAAGCTCCATAAAAAGGGAACCCGTGTTTTATCACCGCTGAGTTCCCAGTGTCTGGAACAGTACCTGGCTCATGAAGGATTCTATTAATGTTTGTTGAATAAAACAGTGAGAAGAGCAAGTCTAAATCCATAAAAATATATGAAATTTGTTCAGCTGTGTGGAGGAGTGCTGATGATTCTGATGAGTGTTCATGAGGATGTGGTAGTATTGAGTGGAATCTGAGAGAGAGCTCTCAGTGCTTGTGGGTATAAGAAAGAAAATATTTCTGTGCCCAGAAGTGATTCCATCACTTCTGATAAAGAAACATTGTTGGATTGTGATGACATTTAGACAAATTGGATCTTTGTGGTTGGGAGTCTGCAATAGTGGAAAGTCATGAGATTTGAAATCAGATCCTCCTGCTTCAGCTGCTTATGAGCTGTGTGACTATTACTTATTGTTCCCGGACTCTTACTTTCCCATATATAAAATGGGGGCAGTAATATAAGCCTTCTAGCATTTTTGTGGAGATTAGAAGTAGTCTATGCCTGGCATATGTACCTGCTCAATAAATGTTAACTTTTATTTTGGAGTGAACCCTTTTAAAGTTACTATTAATTTAAGACATGACGTTAGAAATCTAATTTAATTATACTATTTATGCACTTTTAATAATTATCATGAATGCTGTAGGGAATCCAAAGATGGGTAGGATAGAAAACATGTTCTTTAATAACTAAAAATCTACAAAAGGGTAATATGAATTATAATGTTAATAACAAATGTATGTGCAATGCTTTGCAATTTTTTTGAAGATTTATTTTTATTGTTTTGACTGAGAGAGAGAGAGAGAAAGACTGAGAGAGACAGAGAGAAGGCAGAGGGCCCAGAACAGTCTCCATAGTTGCATGTCATTAATTTTCCACATAATTTTATTCCACAGGTAGGCACAGGGCCGTGCAGAGTAGGAACCGGCTGGGACCTCCAACATGGAGCTCACCCCAGTGAGAACTGAACATGGGGACACACCCCGGTTCAGCATATGGGTTCACATGGGCCGGGTTTGGGATTCCATTGTAGGACCCTGGGGCTACAAGATGAGCACTCAACCCATTGAGACATCTTGGCATCCCCTACTTTGCAATTTGTAAAGTGATTTTTGTATGACTCCTATTAGTTGGTTCTCAACTACCATGTGAAACAAATATAACATGAGTCTTGTGACCCTGTACAAGTCAGGGACCCCTCAGAACCTGACCTTGTTACATGTAAACTGCCAAGGGTGATGGTTACATTAGAGAGTAGTTGAGACAAATCTCTGTGATGACTCAGGCAAAGTGTGGAGTGTGACAAGTGGGGAGTCACTCAAATGTAGTATCCTTCTCTTGCCGCAGTCTCTGACCCTGGATTCTGCTTTCTTTCCATAATATGGTGCTTCCAGATGACTGTATAATATGAAGTAGTTTGTGATCAGAGTCTGCCTAGTAGAGTGTCAAGGGAACGAGGTAGAGGGGGAGGGGACACTGCGATCTCCAGCTCGGTACTCTTTCCTCTTTGACACTACTTCTCTTTTACACTTTCCTCTGCTCTCCCTGTCATGGAATAGCTCAGACACTCCCATCATTTCAGCCATAAGCTATGTGCAGATGATTCACAGAAGTCCATCTCTAATCCTGAGCCATAAACCAATGTCACTAAGGTAGGCTGGTGCACAGTAGTTCTAATGTGTAAATTTTGAGGATACCGAAGCTAGTTAGAGGTCTTAGATGAATGATTAGGAGGCCATGGGACTGTTTAAGAAAGCAGCTCAATGAGGGCAAAAATTAGATGGCAGGTTGTAAGGGTGAGGGGTAAGGAAATAGAGGCAAAAGATTAGACCAAATTTGCAAAGAGGGCAGAGATGGGGCAGCAGTTTGAGGGAGGACAAAGAAAAAAAAAAAAGATAACAGCCTCCTTCTTTTCCTTAAAATGTGTTTACAAAAAGGGAGATACTGAAAGGAAACATGGGATAAGAATTGAAGAACACAGGGTTTCTTTCTCAAGAGAGAAGGTACCAACAAGCAGTCCTCAGGTGACTGAGTGTGTGTCTATTTAATAACCATTACCTAGATAGTTGAGCAAAAGCTGCTGGAAAAATAAGTTTAAACAGTTATCTGCTGGGTCATGTTAAGCTGGTTGTGAAGGTGGTGGCATTTTCCATTGGTGCCTTCTCCCTGGTACCCTGATTTCCCTGGCTTGGCCTGGGGAAACTGTCCCTACCCCTTCACTGGCTACTCAGAAATGAAAATTGTTTTATCTCTATTTCTTTTAAA